>JAIPMN010044616.1:0-10513 GCA_020650975.1 Apostichopus californicus | reverse complement strand
AAATCTTTGAAGCTGTCTTGAATTAAGTGTAGAAAATGTATTGATGACATAATGAAAATTGGGGGGGGGGGGTAGAGAAAATAAGTAGGACAAGAGATGTGACAGGTATTGGAAAATCATTGAGAAATATAATATATCTTTGTGGATATAATATATCTTTGTGGATTGTAGATTTCACACATGGGCCAGGGTTACATCAGGCTAGTCTGGATTTTTTCCTTAAATTTAGTAGTCACTTTGCATAATTATGTGGTTTCTTGTAAAGCTATGAGTGAGTTTGCTCACTACAAATACAATGCAGCAAACTGAAGCATTTCCTTTTGAAATTAATATTACACTCAAAAGGTTAGTTCAATGAAATGGCCTTTTAAGTTGACCTTTACCTGTTGTGAAATGTGTTGCATGTTAGTCGATATTAGGTTCCCACAATTCAGTGTTACATTAGGCTAGCTTGGATGGAATTCAATAGTACTAGAAGTCACTTTGAAAGTTGTGGTGTCTTGTTAAGTTTTGATTGAGGTCATTGACTTATGTAGGAAGTAATATAGTATTTGATGGTATTGCCTTTGAAATTAACAAAGAGACAGGCAAAGTTAACATTGACTTAAAATGCATGTGCCCTTTAAATTGCACACATACATATATATATTCATGTTGCTGTGATCAAGGTCAGTTTAAGCCTTAAAATTTTACTTAACATGTTAGAACACAGTATGTTTCTTTAGTGCTTATTGTCTGGAGCCTATGAAACCTGAAATATATGTTCATTTGTAAAATAGATCTCTAATGTTTCTATTTGGATGAGAATGATTGCCTAGCTCTCTCTTTATATACTCATAGCATACAGCAGCATGCCCATCGTATATCATTTACTATGATGATACTTTTGATTTCACTGGTTGAGTCATTCTCATATTAAGACTCTATAATTCTTGATAAGACTCCTCTGTGACTCAGTTCAGATAAGCTGGAAGCCAGTAGGAAATAAATCTTTATCGATGACTTGGGAAGTGTGTAATATTTCATGGAAGTTATTTTATCAGCATATTAGTAAATCATAAACAGAAAGCTGACTGGGAAATTTAGAAAATAAATTCTGGAAATTGATTGCTAGAAAGCTGGTTTCAGTTAGTGATGTCACTATTACTATACCAAGTGATCTATCTAGCTGTATGGTAGTGGATATCTGTAGCTACTTTTGGCTGGGGAGGGGAAGAGGGGGGAGTGCTGGGATACCAGTTACAGGGCACAGTATCTTACACATTGTGTTACCACCTGGGGACCACATTCTTGTTCATGTGATACATCCCTGTAAATGGCACAAAAGGGTTCTTGAAAGAAATTCTGCTTTTCATGTTTCATAAAATAAAAATCAAGAACAAGAACAAAAATCTGATTGGGAAATTTTAATGACAATTTGAAAAGAGCAAATGTAATTTTGGGTAGAACTGGATTCAAACCTCAGGGTCCTGTGCCTTACCAACTAATCTATCAACCCTTTAGTTGATGGCAATCACTACAAATGAAGCATTTTGTTTCTTGGGGGGGGAGGGCAGGGGTAGGGGCATACAGGTAAGAAGGAGCAGAAACCAGCTTGTTGTGTAACCAGCCATACAGTAAATGCATGATATAAGGAACAAAAGAATAGGGGTGTCCATGTAGAGTGAACTTACATCAAGTAGAAGAATAAACATGATATGAAAAGCAAATTTATTATTTATTTGAACATTTTCAGCACCAACCTTGTCAAAGTCCTGATGAAAATTATATCACACTAGCAAACAACAATCACAAATCTGAATAAAATCATTTGTAAATTTTCGTTTTTATAGAGCTGACAGCAGGGTTGCTTTTTCTCACTGAAATTGGATTTCAGATTTTTAAATTTTTTTTATTGTCAATGACAGTTGGAAAAGATGCAATCCGAAAATGCCACAGAATGGGGGAAGAGAGAAAGACTGGAAACAGAGAAGCTGTCCTTGGAGAGGGAACTGAAGAAATATAGATCGCAGGTTCATGACCTGCAGGAATCGCTGAGCAGAAAGAGCCGACAGATGACAACAGATACAGAACACAAGATGAAAACACTGGATGACGATTTTACCCTCAAGAGCAAGGTACAGTCACCTCATAATCATAGTTAGGCTTTTTATTGTAAGGATGTATCCTTGTGGAAAGTTCAGTGCCATGAAACTTCCAACTCATATCCTTCCCAAACAAGAAACGTTCCCCATGGATATTTTGTAGGGAGGCCGTGGATAATTGGGTCGTACCCTCATGCAGCACAAGAATATTGCTCATGGTATTAAACAAGGTGCCATGAGACTTTAGGAGATATTGGAAATTGACGTGATTTATTGCCAAAAATGAAGTTTTTTTCTTTTTTCTCATTTTAGTTGTAACGAAGGAAAAGTTTAAATGAAATAGTGAAATTATAGATTGCTTGAATATTTCGAGCTGAGTATCAAAGTTAAAATCCACACTAGTTTGATGTTAATGTGATCCATGTTGCCGGGAAACACTGAAGATCTGTGACGTGTAATAATTCAATGAAAGTTAGTAAAATAAGAAATATTTTATGCTATGTAAGCTGTGCAGCCAATACAAAATTTGACCAAATGCCCCACAGAGCTGTGATTTTGGTTAAAACAAAAAATCAACTGAAGAGAAACAGTGAACGTTTCTTATTTTAGTGCGGTGCTTTTGAAAGAACACTTAAGAAAGTATAAGAAAGCGAGAGAGGTTGAAAGATCCTTGTAATATTTCTACAATGCGATATGCAATTTTTAGCGCTGAACAAAATCTTGTTTGCATGTTATTTTATAAACTATTCACTTCCTACATTATCATTACACGGAGTGAAGCCCTGTTACCCTCCAATTGCATTTTGTGGGATGTGGGTTAACTTGTGGTAATGTGTTAAGTACTACTTTAATAGCTATTCAATGTCAGTGAGAACTTGTTTTTGGGAAGAGCTTTCATTATCCAGATAAACAGTTCCATATACTAGTTTTACATTTCATGGAGTACATGATTGGATGCCCATGTCACCAATGAAACCCAGAGCAGTAGTAAGAATTTCCCAAGTTTGTTGCTATATCCCCCCCATCCCCCCTCTTCTCCCTGTAAAATCAACAACTAACAGGATGCAAGCTTAATATTCTCTTTGTTTGTTATTTCTTTCTGTGGAAGAGTTCATCAACCTGCACGTGTTCAGCTCAGAAAGGTTCACACTGGTATCCACTCATATATATTAACTATTACCCTATTTAGCATGAGGGCTTTACTAAACATGCCATTATATTTAGGGACCTTATAATCCAGCATTTCCCTTTTAATATTTGTCATATTTTTTCTTCAAAATAATATCATGTATATGCAAAATGTAACAGTCATGTAATTATTTTCTTTTTTATGTACTTGACAGGAATTGGTGGATTTAAAACACAGCTTCGCAAAAACCAAGAAACTTCTGCAGGAGAAACAGGACGAACTAGATCACACCAGGAAAGTTGCTGAGAATAACGACGCAGAGGTTAAAAAACTGAGGAGTAGGGTGGACGACCTCAAGAAGAGCCTTGCCAAGGCAGAAGATGATGTAAGTTGGATGTAAAAAGATGTCAGAGTGTGGAAGAGATGACCGTAATCAATATAATGTAAACTGCTGCACAGAAAGCATCTGGAATGTTTATTTCTAAACCTGAAATTGGAAGATGAGATATTAAAGGTCACTGTAGTGGATATCAAAGATAATATTTTTGGAAGGGTTTTTGGAGGATTGGGGGGGGGTGGTGCTCAATTACTTTGCTATGAGGGCCAGAGAAAAACAATTGGTTGGAAAGAAGGGCGTGACAGGATAAAATCTCGCTATGCTTAGGTTGAGTGATGTACTGGATAGGCCATTAGAGTGTTCACGCCTTATGTGCCCACTTACCCAATTATTGCAAGATTCGGGACGATTCTCCTTTTGAGGGCCCTGGTTATATTTTGCCTAGATAGTATATCGAGAACCTATGGTATATGGTATGATTAAAGGATATAGAAGACATAGGGAATTATTATGTAAGTTTGAGAAGGTATAAAGAGACATGGATTGGATTTGGTATGCAAATTTGTGAGTGATATTGTCACTTAAATTGAAAAAACAGTAGAGGGCGTGCTGGGTGTCTATTACATTGTAAATAATTTGCCAAAAATACAGAAAGATTTTCCCAGATATTTGATGTCTGTTACAATGTAACTTGTTATAGCTCTCACATCTCACTTGTAGTGTCATGTAATAATTATATGAGGTTTCCTCAAATAACTTTAGGATTATCTTATTTGGATGGTCAGAAATAAATTAAGTAAGATGACTTTTGTGTGTCTTTCTTTTCTTTAGTTTGACCAGCAAGGTAACCAGCTTCGTAAAGTAGAAAGGAACCTGGAGGACTCCAGACAGCAGACTGCCACCTTGGTCACTCAAGTTGAACATCTACAGACCAGGTGGGTCCATGGATACATGAATCACTTTATTATATTGCATATTCATGAAATGATCTAGTTTGGTGATATACCGGCAACCGGAGAACCTTCCACCTCCTTCCTCTGTAAAAACATCAACAACAATCAAAGCAAATAGTATCCTAGAGGGAAAAAGACTATCTTGTTGTGTTTACAAGGTTGAAAATTTGAAAGAAATTTGGCAAATTTGTCAATTTTGCAAGAAATTTGTAGACCTCTGTATTAGGGTGTAAGGTTCCTGGTTACAGCCTTTTAGACCTCTACATTAGGGCGTAAGGTTTCTGGTTCCAGCCTTTTAGACCTCTGTATTAGGGCGTAAGGTTTCTGGTTCCAGCCTTTTAGACCTCTGTATTAGGGCGTAAGGTTTCTATCAGATCAATACTGGTAATCACTTGTTATATAAGTAGAACCTTTCTGTACAAACCTTGCTGTTTACACTCAATCCAGCCAAGATGGATTGAGTTTGTCTACAGTCACTGAATATCATGAAAATAAGCAATAAAGGAGATTTCCTACAGTTGCCATGAAAGTAAGAACACCCAAAGTGGGTGACACCCAAACTAGAGATAGTTAATTGGCCACAGTTAAACACAACACAGTTTAAACAGTTCTTCAATGGTTTTGAGCTATGTTTGCAATTGTTTTAGTAGTGTTCTAGTGGTTCACCTATTTATCATACTAGCAAGAGATGTTCGTTTTGCTGCACTTTTCAATACCTTTATACTCAATAGCCATTGTAGGTTAATGAAGAATATTGTTAGACAAGTGGAGCTCTGTTGACTCAATTTATTATGCAAATGAGAACAAATTTACAGAAGCTGTTAAGCGTTGATTTTCAAAGAAATTTTGCTGGTTGCTAGGACTCTGAAGTTTGGTCGATGAACAAGATCAACGTTTAATAAACTGTCTGACAGTGTTTGCAATCTTGAAAAAACAAGTTGCATAATAGGCAAATTATGGTGGCCTTAACAAGATATGTAGTTGCTTTGGGTGTAAGGCTGAATGGTGAACCGGTCTTGTAACTAAAACTGGTTTCTGAAGACGCAGTTTAAACTAGTTTCGTACATGAATAAAAAACCAAAAACAGAAAAACTACCTGTAAAATGCATTAGAATGGCTGACAAAAATGGTGACTTTGGCAGTGTAAACACTGCAAAATTTGTACAAATATGTGCATAAATAAGGAACTATTTAATTAACAGACTAGGTGCTATTGATAACAGACCCCTATTCATACAAAGGCCCCCCAAAATAAGGCAAGCGGTATGTGATGATCCCTTGAGGTAATTTTTTTAAGTTTGTTCTCCCTAGATGAAATGTACTTTTTTCTTTCAGGATAGTCAAATATCCCTTTGAGGTCCTCCGATAGACAAGTGCATTTCATAAAGATTCACACAAGAAAAAAAACTAACACCAAAATGTATCATCCCTAGGTCTACATACATGATCCTACGAAAGTAATGAGTTTTGTAGACCAGTGCCATACTTGCACAGTATTTTTTATGAAGGTTTCATGAAATTTTATGCCAAATATGGTCTGTTTTTTGCTTTGTCAAAACTTGAACTTGCTCAAGTTCAAAGTTACTTCTGCAGTATTTTACCTGGTTACAACATTAGGCTAGGCATTAACACATAGAATATGCTGGTGTTAGGAGTATGTAGGCTATCAACTGGGCATGAAGAGCCCCTCGTCAAAGCATCAAGTTCAGTGTAAAGTTCTTTAAAAAAACGGCAAAAAAAAATTGTTTTCGTCTTAGTATTACTTGCAATTTCCTCTAAAATATATAAAATACAGCTGCGAATATAACATATTTTGTCACATTGACATTACTTTGCGTATGTGCCGTAGGTACGTTAAATACATGGTTCTTGGGTTGAAACCGGCTTTGAATTGAAAAACGGACTGGTTTTCACTTCAGCCAAAACCCTGCAGCCTTATTTGGATGATGGCTGCACAACTGCAGTTTTCCACTTTCATTTAATCGTAATAAACAGAAGTGTAAATAAAAACTGAACATTTCATGATGGTCATCGGTTGATGTCACCATTTAAACTGTTGCCAGATGCCTTTTTTTTTGGAGTGAAAACAATAAGATTTGGATGTCTCTAATAACAAATGCAATTATTTATTATTATTATTATTTATTTTAGGTTGCGAGCTCAGGCATCGTCAAATACCACTCCCATCAAGAAAAGAAACACGTACAACCCAAAAGGAAGATTTGAAGATGATAAGGACCAAGATTGAGTAAGGTTTGAGCAAAACCATTCAACAGTTCAGTGCAATATATGTTTGGAGAGGCTTTATAATTCTATCATCCTACTGGATATACCAGACCAGAGACCATCCAGTGACCGCCAGGTTTTGTACCATTTTGTATTTAAGTTACTTATTTAAAAACCGCAATGCTGCTTTGCTAATGTATTATATCAATTTATCTGTGTTTTTTTATCAGATGAGTTTACTATTTACGGAAGTTTTATTTTCTGAAATGGTGGAGCTTGAATGCGTAACATCTACCATGAGGCTAAGATGAAATGTGGCATTTTCTAAATGTAAAGGAATCGGTCCTTCCCCTAACCCCTCCCCACCTCCTTAAATCCACTCCATCACCAACCCACCCACAACTTGCACAGCCTCCCTGATAAAAGCAAATGTTTCCTAATTTAAGTACATGCAGTAGAACTGGAGTTGTCTGGACAGGTTGGGACTGGAGGTGGTCCAGATATTGAGAAACAGCTGAATGATCCAGTTTCATATGGAAATTTAGAAACAGCTGAATTGATCCAGTTTCTGATTATTGAAAAACAGCTGAATGATCCAGTTTCTGATTATTGAAAAACAGCTGAACGATCCAGTGTCCAGATATTGAGAAATAACTGAATGATCCAGTTTCGTATAAGGACATTGAGAAACAGCTGCCATGATCCAATTTCTGGATATTGAGAAACAGCTGAATGATCCAGTTCCATATAAAGATATTGAGAAACAGCTGAATGATCCAGTCCCCGATATTGAGAAACAGCTGAATGAACCAGTTCCATATAAAGATATTAAGAAACAGCTGAATGATCCAGTCCCAGATATTGAGAAACAGCTGAATGAACCAGTTCCATATAAAGATATTAAGAAACAGCTGAATGATCCAGTCCCAGATATTGAGAAACAGCTTGAATGATCCAGTTTCATATAAAGATATTAAGAAACAGCTGAATGATCCAGTCCCAGATATTGAGAAACAGCTGAATGAACCAGTTCCATATAAAGATATTAAGAAACAGCTGAATGATCCAGTCCCAGATATTGAGAAACAGCTTGAATGATCCAGTTTCATATAAGGATATTGAGAAATAGCTAAATGAACCAGTCTGATTACTGAGAATGAATGATCCAGTTTCATATACTATAGTGTAGTAGGTAGCTATTATCATAGTGGATAGTACATGGTGTACAGTGTATTTCACTATCTGATATAGTGTACTGCATAGTGCCCTGCATTTTACTCATCTGTGTGGTTGTATCAATTGAAAATGTACTAAAGTGCATGATCAGTATTATGTAATAACGGATAGAGATCATATGTAGTGATTGATGAATTTCAGGGCCGGATAATCCATGACCCTGATAACCAAAAGGTTTTGTTTCATTTTCTGATGGTAAGTTATTGCCAAATGAAATAGTTACACGTAGTAATTTGCTGCCACAAATCTTCACGGATGTGAATAGAAAATATCTCAACTGATAAACAACAAAGGGGATAATGGTTCCTCCTCCTCTTGTGTAATTAGTATGCTAAGTGTGATAATTAATAAGGATCATTTTTATATTTCGTCTTTAAATAAAGAAATTAAGGAAGTTCGATTCATTGCAACACTTTCCAAAGTGGTCAGGATGTAAACAGATTTCAGGTCCCTTATTATTTGTGACATTTGTCTGGATTTTATATAGTCTTCTCACCTCATGATATCAGTCATCTTGAATCCCTCACATTCAAATGATAATTTTTTCCTCCTTCTCATCC
Source organism: Apostichopus californicus (assembly GCA_020650975.1). Lineage (NCBI taxonomy): Eukaryota > Metazoa > Echinodermata > Holothuroidea > Aspidochirotida > Stichopodidae > Apostichopus > Apostichopus californicus. The sequence goes on along the minus strand of JAIPMN010044616.1, from coordinate 1,988 downwards.
TCAACATTTAATCAGAGCTTTAATGTCGTTCCTCGAGTATCCGTACTTGCATGGTTTCTGTTACAAATACACAGACCAGGATTCATTTTGACATTTAAAACTAGGTATGAGAAAGGTCAGAAGAATATGAAAGGTGAAATAATAGAGGTCTAGTTTGTCTGAATATTCTCAATTATTGGTGGTTAACCTTTACAGCTTGGAAATATGTCTTGTGATAAAATAAAGAATGAGTTACAGGTGTGCACTAGATAACAGAGAAAGCTGTGTAATACCACTGTGATCAGAGCTAGATAATACTTGGTTTGGTGAGAAAGAAATGCTTTCATGATCAAACATTCCATTAGTATAGCACTTTGCCTCTTTCCCATTGTAGAAGTTAAAATTAATCTTGGTGGAGTTTACAGGTTCTTGCTGTAGTAGTATTCAAATCAATGCTGTTCTCTAAATGATAAGTGAACTACAAAAAGGAGAAGGAGGGGGGTGGGGGGATTAGTTATTTTTTCTAGTATTCTGTGCTAGGCCTCCTCAAAATGGAATAATATGTAGGGAAAATACTTGCAATATTATTGTGACCAAAGTTTTATCCTACTTTTGATGTGGGCCAAAGTTTGCTGTGAAGTTTGACCTGCACTTTTTGAAAAGCTTGTGATATCTTTAAACTAAAAGCAAAACATGTCGGCTATTGGTGATTAGATTTAGTCTCTATTACCAATTAGGTGACGGTATCACGATTGTTGATAATTATGAATGGAATATTAGAGATGGCAATGTCAACTTTGACAATTAAATGTCTGCATCCAGCAGGATGTTACCACACTCTGATAGCATATTTTATGGTAAAGATATGAGTTAATAAAGATTGGTGAAATTAATGAATATGTTTTCTGGCTTTCAGGAGAGTGATTAACATCATCATTGAAATATCAACTAAAACCTATCTATGTCTTTTGTTCTAATGCATCAGTCACTTAATGACTAAAGATAACTTACCTTTCAACTAGCAGTGTTCGAGTATATAGATATGACACTCATAGTGATGGTATAACACACTGTACTTATTGGTAGCACCTGTAGGGTCAAGAAGTTAAGTATGTGATGAAATGGGCTGAGAAAAATTGTGGTAGGGTATGGAGTAGAAATTGACCATTGTGAGGGGGGGGGGGGATTATTGTTAATTTGTTAAATGGGTCTACATACCTCACATCACTCTGTGTTGCAGTAAGTCTGGCATGTGCAAGCTTTCCTAATGATGAATGTATTTTCCACAGACCACATGTATTCATCATGACGTGTGAGAAGTATGTGTTGTGAATATAATTCTCAACAATAAGTTCACCTTTAATTTCAACAATTCCGTCGTTTTCCTTGTACTTATTAACATTTGCCTTTTCTTTTTTATTAATTGTATATATTGTTTCTTTGATATGACAAAAGTTTCTTTTCATTTATAGTCCAAGTCTCAACCCTTGTTGGTAAAGTATTCATGTACGTAAGACTTCAAACTTTCATTGCTTTATAAATGCTCAAGAAATCATTCAAAAGAATAGTATTTTTCTCCAATTTTTTTTATTTATATATTTTGGTATCAAGTTTGTTTCGTTTAATTTCATCCCAGCTATGCCATGTATAATAATTTGTGGTTTCTATAAGGAATTTCATATTGAGTATTAAAATACTCTTTTCTCTTATAAACATGTATTTTGTGGAGTCACAGGCCTTCACGAAAGTGAAAGTGTGTACTGTGTTTGTACTAATGCCTATCACGTTTTTCTCCCTTTTCCTTCTGCACAAGGTATATCATAGATATTACTTTTCCTAATGTTACACACAGGTACAACATGAAAGTAAATCAGATTCATTGTTGAACAATATGTCCTTTTCGCTCTCATTCAGAGAGTAGGGAGAAAAGGCAGCTAGCTTTGATAAGATCCTGTAAAATTAACGGGGTAATCATTTCCATCGATAAATATGCACATAAATAGTTTCTT
>JAIPMN010044611.1:0-19838 GCA_020650975.1 Apostichopus californicus | reverse complement strand
ATATACACGTCAATTAAACAATCCATTGTGATTCTTTATGATACGATTACACCACGATATTAACACTGTGATTTAATATACAAAGAATGTCATGTACTTTCATCAACATTGACAAAAAGAAAACTGCTTTGATGAACGGACTTATATACAGTGACTATAACAGAATGAGATTTTAAAAGTAATCTTGTTGTACTCAAAATGTCTTTCTTTTTATATCTGGCCTTTACCACAGGTTAAAACACGTACGTGGCGAGTTGCACTGCAGCAATCAAGTATATTGAAAGTGGCTATATAATTATACTCCATCCATTAGTGGTGACATATAATATACGTGGAAAGAGAAAAGAGATAACACAGAACGGTTTAAAAACAAAAATTAAAAGGAAATGAATGCTCAGGCCCCCTGCTGTAATTTCCATATTGCTTTAAGCTTATTCTGATATAGCGGTAATTTATTATCAACAATTTGCCGAAGGTTTTTCTTCTTCCCCGTTTTAAGGGAGACAAAAGCAAGAGAAACCGGCAAAGACCTATAAACGAGTGTCATGCTAAAGTATTGTATAACATTATACAGGAACTACATCAGGATTCAAAATCATCAATAAGGTTAGCTAAAAACAGCATTTGTGATTTAAATTTGATAATGTTTTCAATAATATATTTAACAGTGACATTGATCATCATCTAAGCTAGACAAACTAGATTTCAAAAGATACAATCAAAACATTAGTCAATATTGATGTCTTTTTCTTCATTTTTGCTTTGTTTTAAACATGAAATTAATATAATTACATGAAAAGGTATCTAGGCGATAAATAGTTCAACACCAAATTAACGCCTTGCTTTTGTAATCTCCGTTTGGTGCAACCCCCTCCCCACCCACCCCCCCCCCCCCAACTTAGCTATCTTAGTTTGACCAAATGCAATCATAATTTGAGGTTTTTCTCTTCTCTGAAGACTTCCCGACCAAAGAGATCATAAGGTTTCTTAATATTACCAAAACATAAATAGACATGTATTAAGATACATTTATGACAAATAAATGTTATTCGTACAATTATGTTGTAAATTGATAAAAAGGGCTGCCAATGAAATGAGAAAAATATATATACTTCAAACTTTAGAATTATTTTGGAAAAGTCTATTGCTTTTGAGCAGCTAGTTACAGTACAATCGTTTCGTCTGCTGGGGCGTACTCTGTTGCGGATATGAGCACAGGTGTGACGTCATACTTAACACGTCAGTTTCGAGTTTGGTTTCCTTTAGTTCAACCACACCCTCGCTAGGACATACTCACAGGAAAAGTCTTGTTTTGTGAAGGACATATATGCGTAAGAAATGTGTATATATGTTCATTGATTTATACTTAATGTAGGACATAACCTTACATAAGAATGAACATGTGGTAATTAGGTGTTTACCAAACTTAATGAATATTCATCGAAATTAAGTATACAAATAGTGGAATCGACGAATAACGATTGACATAATCTTTCTGTCGGTATGTGACGCAAAAGTTTGAAGAAGACAAAACAACTATTCCAGTGCTGTGTCGTTTGTTGTAGGTTTTCCGTTTTTCCAAGATATTAACCTGTAATTTACTGTTTCTATGAATCAGTTTAAACTTGTAATTTAAAAATAATAGAAATTAACAAACCACCCGTGGATCACAATCAATACAGTTTTACCGACATAGAAGTAAGCTAACACAATGGAAATTGTATGTTTGGGGTTTTCTTCCTCAAATTTCACGTCCAATTATTCACTCATATTATCATGTATCTCAATATGATTTAATTTTCATCAATTATATTACTCCAACTATATATCCTGTAGTTTGTGTCGGAACCCATATCTAATCAAAGCTCGCAACAATATCAACTAAAGAAATAAAAGAGTTCGTTGCAGTATGCAACTGTTTGCTACAAGTTCACTTACTGCAGTAACTGTGACGATGTCAAGTTATCAATTTCTCGAAAACGTTAGATATAGCAAAATTGCGTGCAAATTTTACAATAGGATGCTTAACGAATATTTTCATCGGTCAATAACATTTTCCCCAGGACATTCCTTTTTCGAAGAGATATTTCTCGTAAACGGACATCTCATTTTTGTTCTGTCATTAAAAGCCGAGAACTTGCAATATTCTTTTACCTATTATTCTTCTTGCAACCTTGAAAGGAACCCCTTCTTTAATAGCTCGAAAAATGGTAAATTTCTCTAAATTGTATGTATATTTACCATCCTACTAAGACAGATATTTAAAAACCGATGAATTATTCATAGGATCTAATATTTAAATAAATCGCGTCAACTTAACAATGAAAATGCATTTAATGGCGTGTTCTCGGAAACCGATCGTGGAATTTTCATTTTCAGTAAATTATTTTAATATCAACTTTGTAATTAACAGCTTCAAGTTGTAATATTTTTTACCATTTACGTACGTAATAACTCTTGACAATTTTCTTCTGCTGCCTAAAATATGTTTATTTCTTGAACAATTAGATAAACTTAATCAATAATTTGAACGATAAGGTATAATATTAGTTTAATCAAAAAATGGATAAGACTACCTATTTGTCTGTGCGTGAGATAGAGTGATCAGTTTCATATAATTATTGTGTTAACAATTTCGAAATATTGATCATTTTAAGCATATTTTGAAGTATAAAGATTAAACTTCACTTTGTGCCTCGCTTAATACTAATATCAATTGTTATTTACTAAAATGTCAAATTATTATCTCAACTGTCCTCATTTTAGTTTATACTTGAAATACGTGACGTATGAGAAACGAAAAAGAAAAAATCATTAGCAATTTTTATCTGATCAATGCAGAAATGTTCACAAAATATGACAAGGAACCTTTCACCAGCATTAAAAGTATCAGTCTTTAGTATAAACTATGTAAGAGTATACTATATCGTTATAAATACCTATACATGTAGGCCTACTCGGATCTCACGCACGTGTCGCACGCACGGGCACCGTAGTACAGCAGTATTCAGCCTAGTTTCTCTCTTTGCTATTTTGGTTTTGTCTTTTAACTTTTGTTATTTGTCTTTTATGTGTTGTCCTTTGTGTTTTGTGTCCTTTGTGTCCTTTGTTCATTGTCCTCTGTCCTTTGTCATTTGTTATTTGTCAACCGTCATTTGTCTTTTGTCCTGTCTTTGCCTTTGTCTTATTGGGACACCGGGTCATCGGAATAATTGTCTTCAGTTTTAGCTTTATCGAAGAAGAATACGTGCCTAAAATTCGCTTTAAACACTAGTGAGTTAATAACCGATATCTGGGCCAAAGACAGCCGAGCAGCTCTTTAAAAGTTATATAGGGAATCTGTCCAAGGGCCGATAAAGAGGTGGCGTACTTCATAAAAGAAATGTCAGTACACGACCTATAACAGGTGCCCAAGTTTATGTCAATCAAGATGTACCATGGCATTATAAGGCCATGCGGTACATCATGTACATAATGCACCAGGAATCAGGCATGTTGACGTGGAGTTTAAATTCTGAGCAATCTTGTCCAAACATTCAGGCACCCCAATTTTATTCTCTGATCCTTGTATTTCGCAGTTTATAATATACCAACGTTACACCAAGCAATACAACATACGGTACTCTCTACTCACCATAGTAACGTGAAATTTAACTGCGCGTCGTCAGTGAATCAGTGACAACATTCCAGTCGTGTCCAGATAGGGACTGGCATGTATTCTAACGTGCCTTCAGACTATACGCAAATATATAGAAACATCTCATTCTAAATCTGAAGAGAGGTCGTTAATTAAAATTGTTGATTGTTATTCTCTTGCTTGAACACGATGCTGCATAAAGATGCATTGCATAGAATCTCCCATACCATGCAAATGTCTGCGTACAACTGAACAGCTCCCAAGTAAATTATGGAGGTGTCTCAGTTGCGATCACGTTTCTACATTGTTCGGGATGACGTAATGTGTAATCATTGGATCGGCTCCAACTACTCACACGTGATTCCATGCGTTGATAGCTTGTGCATTGGTTGCTGCACGGTTTATTGTGTTCCACTGATATTGATGGTGTGGAGGGGTGATTGGGACATGGGTACATACCTCCCCCCCCCCCATACAGTTTACAAGAAGATATTTCGCGCAATGGGACCCTTTCCACACTTTCGTGATTTGGAGCCCTCATGAGAGGGTCACTTTAGAGCTCACCCCCCCCCCCCACCCCCTCCCAACAAAACATCCCTAACCAAACAATTTAAAAGAGAACGCAATTGATTCAAAACCCTTTGAAAGGCTTCTGACGAGGAGCAGCAAACAACAAATCCTTGCACGCAGGCCACATTTTGCCAACCTGTGGATAGCCCCAACTTATTCCCTTCATGTCATCTACACCCCGCCCCATCACCGCGCCACACACACTACTCCCATTTGGAAAACCAAAATCGGCGCCCATGGTAATATCAAATATGAACTCAAATATGAATATGTTACCACTAAAAGAAGTGCACCAACTAACAGCACATATGGCGACGAATGGGTAGATATTTTGAGTTGGAGAAAATATATTCTGTAGTTTATTGGTTGAGTCACGGCTTCAATGTCATTACTGAGAAGATGAAATAACATTTCATCAAATACAAGCATGTCGAGACTAGACTTCCTCAATGATAGAACAACAAAAAAACGGAAACTGAAAACAAAATTGTTTTTACCGGTAACACCAGCCGATGAAATTCGTATCACGTGGTGAAAACGACGTCATCAAACAAACACCGTCATTGAAAAAAATATTTTTCAGTCTTGATAATATAACATTAATTCCAAGTAAAAGCACTAACGAAAATTGAACAGTAGATTAATGAAAAATGAAAACCCGAAACCAACAATTCTCTGACATCTTACTGGCTTCTTATTTTAGCTTTTCGCTTTGTTTTGGGTTTCATTTAACTCCCTTTTGAAGAAAAAACCCCACTTTAAACCTTTCTTTCTTCTTAAACTTTTAAAATGAGACAGATGATCTAAATTCTATAACTTTACACTTGCGCGATAAGAAGCTTCGCAAAATGCTTTCTAAACTCCTTAGTGTATTGATAGGAAGGTCTCGCTTGAGTGAGTACCATTTGGTAACTAGATCCGAACGAGGCCAGCGTATTGTTTTACAGCTAACCAGACTTCTACAAAATTAGCGTATACGTTTCTTTTAGTGAAAATTGTGTTTACATAGACGCAGGTAGGTTGCTGGGTACCGGTACGTCATTGTTAATGAATAATACCTTCAATTGCTTCAAGTTTCTCGGCCCCGCCCCTCCCCCTCCCCCTCCTCTTCCTCCCTCTCATGTTCATAATTTAAATCATATTTTAGATAGAATCATAATATCATATCATATCATATTAAATCATATTTTAGATAATATCACTCACAGATTAATTTATGTCGTCCAGTTACAGAGTTATTGACAATTCATCATCATGGACGTTAAATATGAATCTAAGAGACTGACTTCGGTCAGCTTGCGGCTTTGATAAGCCAATGAGGCTTCTTCGCGAGTTCCTGCTTGCAGGAGGATCTAAAATACATACAAATACATACATACATCATCCAGGGTTTTATCCCATTCTCTGTGGTTATTGTACGGCTCTGTTTAGTACCCCTTCAAAATCCCCAACAGTACACAGGCCAGATTTCGTCTCACGAGGTATCAAGTAGTATCGTTTGTAATTCTTTTGTTTTAATCACTTATCTGATTGCTTGAAATGAGTTTGCCTGCGAAAGCAATTTTCTTTCAGCGTGTGTCCCGGGACACGACAAACTTCAAAGATAAAAGATGTTATTATCATCGATGCGCTACCATAGTTGAAAAAAATCGCTATAACATATTGTAATAATGAAAATCCTATATGACCCATGATGGACCTACTATTACCCGTAAAATTCTCCACACCATGCATTCAACGTCAATCGTTGCTATGGTGACCAATATACACTGATAAGATGCGGCAGACAACTGACTAATCCCAATGTACTTCATATGCATATGGATGATTAAGCAAGTAACGAATAAATACTAAATACACACACATTACGCACAATATTGAGTATACTATTACTAACAATACCGAAGACATTACAACACAGTGTAATATACAGGTAAGCTATGATATACATTACAACAATTCTGGAATATAGGAATAAATCTTTGGGGGACTGTTAAGAGATATGCATTACTATAGAGGGGGTGTGGGGCGAGGGGTCTGTGGGAGGGAGGGGTAGTGAGCATTGTATCACTGATGCACACGAAATACAAGCATTGTTTATGGTTTTTCTGGTCACATTAGTGTTAGCTGCAGTGGTTAATAACGCCGGTGCCTTCCAATCATAAGGTCCCCGGTTCGAGTCACTCCAAGATTAATGTATGTCGTCCAGTTACACAGTTGACAATTAACAATTCATAATCATGGACGTTAAATATGAATCTAAGGGAATGACCTCGGTCGCTTGCGGCTTTGATAAGCCAATGAGGCTTCTTCGCGAGTTCCTGCTTGCAGGAGGATCTAAAATACATACATACACGCATATATACATACACGCATAAAAACACAAACATACACACACATGCACCCACACACACTTACATACATACATACATACATGGTTTAATGAGGTATTTCCCTTATAAACGGCAATATTTATAATTACGTACATTGTATGGGTTTTTGTTGTACTGTTTTGTTGTTTTTTCATTTCCTTTTAGCTTACAAACAGTCATGATCAATTGGACAAACATGTTTGGACAACAGATTCATCGAAATCGGTGTAAAGAGGTATTTCCTTTTAACTGCAATATTCATAGTTACATACATGGTCTTTTTTTGTGGGGGAGGGGGGCATTTCTTTTTGGCTTACATATGGTCTTGATTAATTGGACAAACATGTTTGGACAGACAATATCGAAATCGAATTGATATAATTCTTGCAAAATATCAAACAAACAAAAATGGTTTTTTTATTTAAGAAAAGTCCGTTTTGAAGAAAACAATCAACACGGTTTAATTGACAACTTTCTTGGCACCCATGTTTGTCTTATTTTATATTTGGCATTTAACCTTAATATCAGCCCTGATTTATATCTCTATTGACATCGAACAAACAATAAATGCGTTAATGGAAAGGGTATGCTGTATATTATTTATATCAGGGTAAAGGTTTATGCAATATCATTTAAATATAACTGTTAAATTATAGCAATTGTGAAAAATATTAAGGAACAAATAGATTTGTAAGCAAGGACTCCATTTGGATCTATAAATACATTACAAACAATTGCACCAAATCGAGAAATGTGAATGAGTGTTTTGACTAACAATATCGTGATTACCAGCACAATGCCCAGAGTACACGTACATTATTTTACCCGAGTACCAGTTGTACGAGTACAGAGTACTTCAAGTCTACATTAAAAAGACAAAAACATTATGGACTAGAATTATACGTTCAATTAACATTCAACTATTTAAACAACAACAGTAAGGGTTCAGATGATAAATGGTGGCGCTCATGTTAATCATCAAAAGATCAATGATAACCGATAATACAACAATAATAACCGGAAGCCCTAACAATATTGCAGTTTATTTGCCTTCATAAATGTAATAGGATTTTACCCGTCCTCAATCCACTGCGCTTTTGAGCAAATAAAGGAACCAGTCAATTTCTCATCCCCTAAGGTTTCGAGCTCATTATTTAGCAATTGCAATTCCTCTCTTAAAATTTGACTATTAACATTACCAGCTGCAAATAAACGAGTCTCCCCCAATATAAGTTCTCCCACGAATCATACAGAGCATTGACTCAAAGAACAGTTGATCGTTTATTACAAACTGAATATCTGCTTGTTGAGCATTGTTAATATTATCACGGTTGTAAGGGGAACATATAGACTAAGCCTATACAATCCTTATATGATGTCACTGATTATCTCTTTTATCATATTAACACACAAAACATTACCAAATAGATCAAATTGTCAAGACCGTTTGCCTAAGATTACATCACCCACCTTAATTTAAGGTTAAGAGCTAATTTAAGAATTAAATTTAAAAAATGAGTAATTAAAGAATGATTTAATCTGTACCCATGCGAGATACACGAAGAGGATATAACCTATAGGCAATCATTCATGAGTCTATGGAGGAAATCAGAGAAGAATAAAACTAAGTGTCCTTGCTTGAAAGGATTCCTCTGACACCAAGTAAACTTACGATCATTTGGTAGTATAAGAAATATAATTGTTCAATAAATCGAATCTTGCTTGTCTTGGGCGAGGGTAATTTATGTGTAAATATTTAAGAGTATCCACACTTTTGATCATGAGTCAAATTCCAATCACCATCAATGATTCGGTGATGTAAATTGAAGTCCTCAATCATATTTAAAGTCATAGCGAGGAAATTACCATCAGTTGAAATGAAAGTTTGATTCTAAAAGTTCTCATCCCGGGAGGGTGGTCTTGCAAGGTCTGGAGCAGCCTATAGGGGTCTAATAAAGTTTCCCACGTTGTAGTCTTTAAAGCTTTCATTCTGTGTATGTTGCTGGCCTTCTTACCTTTACCAATGTATTAATAATTAATAGTCTGTTTTTGGTTAAAAATCTCGATCAATCTTGCCCCCCCCCCCGACCCTACGTTGATTATATCCTCACAGCTGTAGTCCATATTGTCTGCTAAGTCAGATACAATTTTGCGGGAAGGGTTAAAGGAGAGTCAAGACAGATGAGAAAGAGACTAGGTATAAGTTAACAATTTGATTGCTTCCTCGTTGCAGTATCTAGAAATCCTAAAAATGAGGAATAAGTTACATATAGGCTATAGACTCTAGGCTATATAGACATATATTGGGCACTGGTACCTTACAAATTACAAGCAAGTTAAACTTACATAGTAGGTACCTCCAGGAACGCTCGGCAATGATAGGCTGGCTGTGGTGGCTACTGCGACGTCGACGAGTTCGCTTTGCGGAAGGAGACTCGAAATTAGCTGAAAGTCACGGCACGTTTAACAAATAGAAAATATAAGTCCTTCCAAGTTCCAGCAGAATTGTCCAAATCCAGTGAGATTATAGTATAGGCGGCAGGTTTTAATGGTTGAAAATTAAAATCATTTCAGCAAAAGTGCCCAAATCTGGTAAAGTATAAAGGGCAGGTTTCACGGTGGCAAAGTGATAGGAAAGAAACCATCTTTGAAACTTACCGAAAACAATTTGAGGAGGAAGACGGGATACATAACGGCAGGAATAATACGGCTAAGACAGGGTCTGTGCTCTTTACCATGACCATGCGGGAACCAAAACGTTACGGCCAAACAGCACTGATACCCAACCCCCTCTGACAAACAAAACTCAAGCAAACAAACGCCCACCGACCAGCGGAGACAAACACCACCCACCCACCCTCTCCCACCCGAATATTCAAAAAGCTACAAACGGACGACCAGCCTGCCGCGGGACAAAAAACCCTCCCCAGCACACCAGCGCATGAAGAAGGCAGGCCCAGATAAACGGCGAAAATCTCTTTCAATCTGAAGGCGAATGTCAAACTTCACCGCCACGAGGACTGCCTGCCATGGGAAAATCCTCCCCTAAAAACTATATCACATCTATTCCTCCAAATATGTTTTGTTCAGAACAACAGAGTTACAAGTAATACGGCGCAAAAACACCAACAGAACACACTGGAGAGTCTACCCCACACTAGACAAACCTTGACCCTACCGTTCATGAACGGTCTCCCGTAACACGTACGGTCGGCTAAGTCTGGAAACCACTCCCACAACCTTAACACACATGAGCAATGACTGAAAACATGAGCAGTACTCTCTAGGCTGTCACAGCCGGTCCTTGGGCCCATCACCCAATCGTCAATGATACCTTTTCAGATTGGTCACCAAGGCCCGTGTGCAATTCTCCAGGCAAGATCGCGGAGCCTGCAATTATTCAGCCTTGAATACACCGAACGCCATACTTTGGCAGAATGACGACCCTGTACAAATACTGCATACGGCCCTGTATTGACATTCGCTCTGAATAAGATTCCACAGGTGATATCGTTAGCGCGCCTTTTACCGGATCTTGCGCAATATGGCTTTTGTTCTGATGCTAAAATCCCACAGATGCAAAACAATGGGTGACACAGGTGCGTGATGCTCTTGCGCAATATGGCTTTTCAAGTAAACATGTTTACAAACTTGTGAAGATATCTCATGAACCTTTGAACTTCATAATTATTATTAATATTAGTATTCAAAAATGGTGCAACCCCTCTATAGTGATTTATCCCAGGTGTTAGGTATATTCCATTCATATGGCACTCACTCTTAACAATGTCAAAAGGTCGACATCCAAATGGGTGTCCACAAGACAGTATATATGACTGTTTATAACTTTCAGGAAATCACAAATATCCATTCTTTCACTCATACCACGTAAGTCACGGTAGTGTAGGAACTATATGTCAGTTATCATTCTTACAGGGAACATAACTTGAGAATTCAAACAAATAGCATTGTACATTCCCTTTCTCATTCATAGTCCTCAGGTGAGATGACGTTTTTATTTTATGTAAAATAATACTGAACTTTATATGATCCTTGCAAACATGGAAAACACGACACCATGGAGAGAGTAGTTTTAAAAGGATACCAAACATAGATAAAAAGATATAAATATTAAACACAAAGAACAGAGCGACAGCTTCGTGGCAGACTCCTGATTCCCGTTGAAATTCAGATCGAAATAAAAGACAAGCCACATTAAAACCCTCACAACCCTTGCAACAAACGTGTATTGGTCTGGGATGTTTGCTCGGATTACTTGCGGCTGGGCCGTCAGGTGTTCTGTTGGCTCTTTCAATCTACGTACCAGTCACATCTAGTCCCATTAAATTCATCAAAATATCGTTTATGATAATATCGTTGCAGGAACGGGGCCCTTCAGGAAACCAACTTGTAACTTCTTGATCGGTTCTCCAAATGCAGGCTGATGATGATGCTGATGATGATGCTGATGATGATGCTGATGATGATGATGATGATGATGATGAGGAGGAGGAGGATGCTGATGATGATGATGATGATGGTGATTATGATTATTCACTTTGCACATGTGGAAGCTATGTTAGCTATGTACAAGCGGCCTGTTGGGCTAGAGGCATGGTTCTCGCTTTCGGTGCGAGCGGTCCCGGGTTCGATTACCCGATGGGCCCGTCAACCTTTTCCCGTTTCCTTTGTTTCTCGCGTAGAATTACTATATGAGTATTAACGTTTTACATAATGTATAATTTACTTCGTGAAGTCACCCGTCTTGTTAGAATATTGCTTGGTGATTGCGCATTCAGTCGTCGTCGTTAAACTCCACATATACATCAGTATGCCCAAAATAATAGTCAGGAGACCATTGAGTAACATTATCCCAAATACGATTGAAAAGCTTGAGGTGAAATCCAGAATGGCACCTGTGGAGGAAAGGGATGGGAGATCGGTTAGGTGAAAGGACAAAGGCAAACAGATGAGTGATACCAGCTAGCCACCCCCATCACCCCGCCCCTCGATAGGACCATAACATACAACTCATAAACAATATTTATTTAATGGGTTTCCCATGGCTATACCCCTCCTCAAGGGCGTAGGAACCGGGGGGCTGGGGGCGCCAGCCCCCCCCCCAGTGAAAAATATGGTGGGGCGGAAGTATCATTCCGCCCACCCGCTTCGCAAGTCAGAAAACCCCTTTTTCATTTCCAAATGAGAAAAAAATCTCATTTGGAGCACCAAATTGCATCTAAATCCAGGTGAAAATGCAAAATTATTTACAAAATGGAGTGGGTGTTGAAGTGTGCTATATTGCACCAAATTGCATCTGAGGCCACCTGGAAATGCAAAAAAGGAGACACCCCCTCCCCTTAAACCCCTCCCCCAGGCCGGCACACAGTCTTCAGCCCCCCCCCCACTCAAAAGTACCTTCCTACGCCACTGCCCTCCTGCGTCCTCTGTTAGCCAGTTACAGATGGCGCATTTTGTAGAAGGCCCTGGCAGCCGTATATAGAGATATCTACAACTCCGAAGGCCCTTCGTTAAAAACGCCATCACTTTCTGAAAACTTCGTACAAAAATATATGGAATAATAAGAATAATAAGCATAATATTGGTCCAGACCCCAATGTTAGGGCTCCGCCAAATTGAGGTGTCGAATCTCAAGAACACTGCTGGTTTCAACCGAGGCGCCGGTCCAGTATCATCGCTGATTGGATTAGTCATGGTCCCAGTTTTCCCTTGGTATGAATGTTAATAGTGTTGAAAATGACACCAATGCCGTACTATGTTCATGGTACAATCTTCAGTACTTTACAGTTCACAATTTGCGAAATCCAAACTCTATTTCAGAAACATAAACATTGGAATAGAGAAACCAGACAGAAAAACTTCATTGTGGTTTCGATGATGCTTTATGAATAATCTTATATAAAAATTAAACACTAGGTCGTAGAGTATAGCCAGAATGAACAACATAATTCAATCTAAGTAGTACAGCAAAAAGCATTGAAATATGACAAACAATATTCACATTGGTAGCTGATGACCGAGATGGAAACTTTTCTTGTATTCAGTATACAGGTTGATCTCTACTCAAGACAACTGGCTTCTTCTACTCAATGGTATACCTACATTACATTAAGCCGGCGCCGGGCGGGTTTTACCTCCAGGTTCTCAAGACTTTGCGTCTAGTTGGCTTCCTTAACAATTAACTAGGCGACAGCTAATTTTCGTAAACGGCGCTTGGTCATTTCCTCAACGTTACTACGTCCAAACCTGATCTATTTGGCAATGAATCTCGACAATTGTGAAATACGATGGAAAACTTCAACAACGAAAGCAAAGATAATATCGATGATTCACAATGATATCGTCCATTCCAACAGCAACGTCGTATGTATCAACATTACAACGTTCATTACACACCTTTGTGAACAAATATGTATGCAGAGACGTACATGGCGACTCCAAAAGTTACCGACAAACTTCAGTCAATGGACATTATGTTGAGACTTCTGATTCTTATCTACGGATGCCCTTAAGCAAATTTCCAATTGCCAATAGCCTCTCCTATTCTTATGAGGCGAAAGGCACATGCCACCCAATAGCTAGGCTGGTCGGTGGGAGATATGGTAGATTATCAGACAAGGTTTCCACAATTTGACCCCTGGTGACTACAAATGACTTTTGACCTGCACCAAAAACAATATGCTTCTTGTACTTAAAGTGTCACAACTACAAACTGATTGATAGGTTGTACCAAGGTTCTCTTCTTGAGATATCGTGTTTACAACGTTTCACAATTTGATCCCTGGTGGTGACCCCAAATGACATTTGACCTAAACCAAAAACAATAGGGATCTTGAACTAAGCGTGCCACAACTACCGGTACATACCAAATATGAGATTGGTCCAAGCTTCCCTTCTTGAGATATCTTGTTTACAAGCAAGGCGTCACAAATAAATACATACACACACTCATCCGCCTGCATTACTACAAAGGTTACGATTATCATCGAAACCAAAATGATAAACAACTGAGACACTGTGGGTTAATGATGTCATATTTAGATTCGCTCTAGTCTAGCGTCCACTATTGTGTGTAAAAATGTGATTTTTCGGAGTTGTTTGGGGCAGTTGACCATGACAATTATCTCTATAACATAGTCCAACTATATATACATGGCTGGTATTGTGGTTCCTTTATCATACACTTCAATTTGTAATATCTTATCTATAATGTCCAGTTACGCCGTGCTACCCTTCAATTCGGATTGACTCGATCGATCGTTTAAATTAAAACCAAACCGAGGTCGGAATTAGATTTAAGATATACATTTCACCTCGTTACCATGGAGGTATACATTGATAGCTTGACAAACCTGCTGGGTCCTATATAAATGTATGGTATAATCAGTTACAGAGTAACCTTGCGGTTAGCCACCGGTAACCGATATCAAGAGGGAACGCTCACTTGTAGTGTGTAGTTTGTTAGGTTTGAAGTACACCATTGTGAATGGACACATTACCTGTTACCCACTTACCTGATATAATTCCGCCCAGTTGAACGCATATTCCACTGCATAAGTAAATGAGAACGGTTCCTTCTCTTAAGTGAGCGGCACAGACATATCGAGGGAACATTGCAAGGATGGCAGCTACACTATAAGCCAGTGAAAACCCACTCACCAACGATGTACCAAGTAACACCATATAGTCATCACTGATTACGTAACAAGATACAGTCAGGCACCAAGTTACCGATGGAACAACGCAAGCTGCGAGTGGATGCATTTTATCAAAATAAAAGTTTAATGAAACTAGGAACTTTCCGAAGAGTCCTCCTATGCCACCTGCCGACGAAAATAGTACAGCATGTTCGGAAGAGATGCCCAGTGAAGTTCCAAATGGAACGAGAAATATCGCCCAGACCGTAAAATTAGGGAATTAATTGCGAGGAACACTATGAAGATAGGGTGATGTATAACTGGCGATAAGCTGAGAAAATTAAACACAAGGGTTACCATAGATACGATTCTTGATTTATCCTTTCCTTGGATATTTTCAGTTGGTGCAAAGCTCGCGTCCATTACTTCATCGGTTTTTTCTAATGCCGATGGTCTCAATAATATTCCTGCAGCGACCGCATTCCACGAAATAGCGCCTAAGAGGAAATATGCGCCATGGAGGCCATAAGTGTGGCGCATGGATTCCATCAGCACTGGTATGACTGTTACACCCAAAAAACTAAACGTATCTCGAATGGAATAGGCCAAAGAAAATAAGTCCCGAAAAGTCTCTATATAGGCCATATAGGCAGAGAAATAAAGAAGTCCGTTACCAATAGCTGCAAAATAGAACGTGGAAAGAATGAGTTGGTTTCAGTACGTATATGAGAAATAAGGAACATTTTCCCATACTCTTGTATCTATGTTTGTATGTATTTTAGATCCTCCTGCAAGCAGGAACTCGCGAAGAAGCCTCATTGGCTTATCAAAGCTGCAAGCTGACTGACATCAGTCTGTTAGATTCATATTTAACGTCCATGATTATGAATTGTCAATTGTCAACAACTCTGTAACTGGACGACATACATTAATCTGGGAGTGACTCGAACCGGGGACCTTATGATTGAAAAGGACCTTATGATTACTCTTACGTTTCTCAATAAATTTCCACAATTAAATTAGAAAGAAAAGAGGCATTCTTAACTGTTTTTGGATACAACGAGAAACGAGCTAAATTTTGGTATATTTGCAAATTGAGTATGCGGCAGTGTTGCCACTTTGGCTGTTAAAAACGCCCTAAAGTAAATTGACGTTT
Organism: Apostichopus californicus; assembly: GCA_020650975.1. Taxonomy (NCBI): domain Eukaryota; kingdom Metazoa; phylum Echinodermata; class Holothuroidea; order Aspidochirotida; family Stichopodidae; genus Apostichopus; species Apostichopus californicus. The sequence goes on along the minus strand of JAIPMN010044611.1, from coordinate 4,445 downwards.
TTCAAATTTCCTTGGCCGACACAAAACATGAACAGTCCGTCCGAACAGCATTTTGGCGTTTTGATGATTATTGTTAATGGCCTACCAGGGAGGGGAGGGGGGGGGTGTAGGGGAGGGGAATTAGTTTGTTAAGTGATTTGAGTTTTTCACTGTCTCTAGAAGACACCATCGAATTATAAATTATTATACTTAACTTTTGTCATCAGATGAACACTTGTGAACATATTTAGCTAACCTTATCAGCAAGCCGCCGTGTATGTTTACATTACAGATAAATATAGTTGAAATATATGAGTTAAGTACCATCGGTGCTCCAGTTTGGTTATGTGACCTTTTGACCTATGACACAATCACGGTGACACTACACCACATACCCAGGCACATTTCCACCAAGTTTGAGGGTTACCCTAAGCGACCACGCCCCCTCTCCACACACTAATATATATACATATACTAACATCTCAAAGGAGGAAACCTAATCACCATTCCTAAATCGCACCACCCGTATTTTTTCTATATCCTGCATCTGCATGGCAACCGTTGTCATGTTACCCGATTAGAGCACTAATATGTTCCATAAAATAAATGGTAGCGATGAATTTACGACGTTGTGTTTACGTCTACAAAAGCTATACAAGGAATAATTGTTATAACAAAAGTCTGATGATTTTCTGTACTTTTATATATATATAACCTTACCCGCTTCTTTCCGCTCAAATGATTGTTTTTAAATCATTTGATTCTACAGAAAGTGTGATAAGCTGATACTTTTATCTCACCAATGGATGCATACACATCACAACTTTCATATTACTCATTATTTCTCGTCAGCAAAGTGCAAAAGACGATAACCTCTCCAATGTGCCAACTATTCTTGAAATTTATCTCACATAGTACCGAGTGTTTGAAACATTGCAATAAGTGCTCAACGCATAGTATATGAATGCTGAACGCATATCATAGTTAGTGCTCCACGCATATCATAGTATGTGCTCATATATATTAAGTGCAGAACGCATAGTATATGAATGCTGAACGCATATCATAGTTAGTGCTCAACGCATATCATATTAAGTGCTCATAGTATATTAAGTGCTGAACGCATAGCATATTAAGTGCTCAACGCATATCATATTAAGTGTTCATAGTATATTAAGGGATGAACGCATAGCATATTCATTGCTCAACGCATATTTAGTGCTCAACGCATATCATATTAAGTGCTCATAGTTTATTAAGTGCTGAACGTATATGCTGAACGCATATCATTTTAAGTGCGGAACTCTAACATATTAAGTGCTCAACGCATATAATATTAAGTGTTCATAGCATATTAAGTGCTGAACGCATAGCATATTAAGTACTTAGCGCACATCATATTAAGTGCTCAACACATAGTGTATTAAGTTATCATAGTTCATTCAGTGCTACACGCATTGTATATGAATGCTGAACGCATATCATATTAAGTGCTCAACGCATATCAAATTTAGGGATCAACACATATCATATTAAGTGCTCATAGTATATAAAGTGCTGAACGCATAGTATATGAATGCTGAAGGCATATCATTTTAAGTGCTGAACACTATCATATTAAGTACTCAACGAATATCATATTAAGTGTTCGTAATATATTAAGTGATGAACGCATAGCATATTAAGTGCTCAACGCATATCATATTAAGTGCTCAGCGCTATCGTATTAAGTTATCATAGTTCAGCCAGTGTGACGCATATAGTATATGAATGCTGAACGCATATCATATTAATTGCTCAACGCATATCATATTAAGTGCTCATAGTATATTAAGTGCTGAACGCATACTATACGAATGCTGAACGCATAGTATATGGGTCCTAAAAGATGGCGGAAAGTCTTCCCAAATGTCGTCACTCTACTTGTAGACATTTATTCCATTGTTTAAATATATCAGCTTGGTTTCTTTTCTTTATATGGGAGGCATGGTTTGTACTCTTACTTTGTGTTTCTATCCGAGTCCTATAATTCCCGCTGACAAAGGTTCCTCATTAAGTACGTGACAGCATTAATATCATCGCAATAGGCCAAAATAAATACATATATTAAAATATGAAATATGAAAACAATTTATGAAATTAAAGAGAAAAGTAATGAGTGCTGAGTGCGGTACCTTCGAAACTGTTAACTACCAAAAATCCAAAATATAGTGAGTTAAAAACGAAGCAATATAATCGCAATAAATTAATGATGACACTCCTCCCCTTCCCCCCCCCCCCTCCGCCCTCCCTCCCAAATGAACACAAAGAAATAATCAGTTGTGGAATTGTTACCTGATACAGTGGTAAATACAAACAGGTAAGTTAAATTCTGGTTAGTTAGTCCAATTAATACAAATCCGAGACCAAACAGAAATCCACCAATCACAGCCAACTTCTGATTAGTTTGATGTTTGAAAATATCACCGCTCACAGCAGCTTTAAATGGTAGAGAAAAACAAAGTGAAAAAGAGAGACTAGATTTTTAGATCGAAAACAGATATATTAAAATCAAGAAAAAAAAGACCCATGATTTGCTTTTTTTTCCTTTTCACTAACATCAAGGCAATATTTGTAGCATCGGCAGAAAGTTAAATAAAGCCGATCAGCACTGTGCCAGATATTGATACATTAGTGCACGTTCAATAAACTTGGTATAACTGATTTTCACTAGGGTTACAAAAGTTGCCCTTCCTTTACCCAATTACCTACCTTGGTGACTTGCACATTCACACAAGAGCCACAACGCTGCAGAAGCTCAACTAAGGTTCTATTTGAGACATTTGTTTTGATTGGCAATACTTCTGAGCAGTTTATCTATTTGTTTGTGCGTAAAATATAAGACATAGGCGGGATATCCGTGTCATTTCCTTTCCTCCCGTCTCCTTTTTTCCTTGCCCTATGCTCCTTCTTAGCAGACATAGTTTTGTTACAATGTTAGAAAGTTGTGAAACATTTGTTTTGAAAAAAAATTATAAAGATAAATGTACGTTTATATTTATTGAAATAAACAATGATAAATTCAACACTTGATCATGGCATGGCAGGTGCCATCAATAACCAGTGTTTCCACTTTTCAGAAATGAATTTCTCTGAATAACGCCGCTACAATTTCTGACATCAGGTGGCTATTTCACGAAATGTACCGTACTGATTTCAACGGTTGTTAGCCTTAATTTACTCTAGGGTCTATACAAACCGCCCCTTGTTAGTCCTAGAAATATTCTTGATTTTGTCGTATTCCGAGAAATTTCCTTCAAAGTAGAAACACTGTCACTAAATTATTTCATGCAATAGATCGTTGTACTTATTACTAGGGATAAACTATGGCACATTGCAAAAAGAGCAAAGAATCAACAGTATATGCATTTCGTATAGTTATCACTAACTTTATGCAATAATAGAACGAAAAGTAAAAAAATGAATTCGTCTGCTAAAATGTTTTGGGTATTACGTTTTCTGGCACACAATTGCTCACGCAAGCTGCATCCATACAATAATAAAACGACATGCAACTTGTTAACATTCGATGTACCACAGAGAAACGTTTAAAGAGCAGAAATCGGAATCGGCTCCAACAATATAGGCCATTCCCACATGTCGTGTCTCACACATAAACTGTGAAAATTGAAATTGCAAATCTGCCAAGTAGTCGTTTTTACAGAGAATGACATCGAACTAGATGGATAACCTGAAAAACAAGTAAATATTTGACTTGATCAAGTCTTAAACGGGTGGGATTTATTTCCTAAAGTGATGGGAATATTAATAGGGAAGACATTTTGCTACTCACACCAAAACGCATACTGGTCATGAATACTAAGAAGTTGAAAAACAAATTTCATGATCATTGCATATCATTTTTTTGGCTTACATTTCATCATATCTGAAAACTCTATAGAAAGCCCTGTTTTGGGCCAGCACATGACAAAAATACTTTCCTGAACAACTTTGGTTCACCCCAATCCAAACAAATCCACAACATGTCAGCATAGTTGGACAAACACTCTAGGAGGAGTAGCATTGTTTACGTTTTCAGAAAATGACCTCTCGTGACCTCATAACCTTCAAATTCATAAAATGTAATCAAATGTATAGAAACTTAACTCACACAAACCACTGACGAAATTACAGCCACATCGAATGAAAAATGACGAAATGGCAGCCATTCAAACACGGTGGCAAAAAGTGGCAGAATTTCGGCAGATCGCTATAGCTCAGCTGGAAGCTTTCAGCCCAGCTAAAACAGTCTAAATCGTGTCAATCAAATACCAACATACTTCACAGAAAATTCACATGAAAATATTGAAAAACCGTAGTGAGAGTAGCGTTTTCGGACAATACCTGTCTCGTTATCGACTGCATTCTTTTATCTTCTACATACCTGTCTTTATTTGGTAACTTCTGACAATACGTTCCATTTATAT
>JAIPMN010044609.1:0-11765 GCA_020650975.1 Apostichopus californicus | reverse complement strand
GAGGTAAAAGGTCATATTAACAAGATCTTCAGGAGACACAAGTGCAAAAGAATACCATTCCCTTATGTACAGAGATTTCAACAATACTCTCACTTCCCAACCCCCCCCCCACCCCTCCCCCCTCAAAAAAATGAGATCCATTGGCCTCCATAAACATGCTTTAAAACACTGTTTAATATCCTCTTGCATTAAGTTCACAACATCTTTATAGCCTTGAAAAGTCCATTTCTGTTCAAAAGAGGAACCAACACATAAATGTATGATCTAAACATTGTTGTTGCCATTAACCATATAGCTTACTTTTCAGCGTTTGGGAGTAGAATAGGTGGGATGGGGTGGGAAAGAAATACTACACAATTGTGCTAAAGTTGAGTACGTACTGGTGAGGAGTGAAATTTGCTTTATTTTCAGTAGGAAAACATACTACATTCGCTGTAGTATACATATGGGATACCTTCCATTATCATGGGGAGGACTATAGCTGGCTTAAATAAGCTGATACTTATATTACACCATTGATAATTAAATCACTAATTATAGTATTTATTTTATACAGCCTACCTGATCTATCTTTGCATGTACTGTTATCATGGGACAACGAAAAGTTGTGCAGACAGTGACATGTATAGGATCCATTAGTGTTTCTACAAATCTGGCTGCATACCCAGGGCGTAACTTCACATTCGTTAATATCTGCAAAAAACAAAACAAAAATATCAATGATTAAACACACAACCAGTAATTATGCCTCTGTTTGACCTTAGTTGGTGATCTCATGGGATTCAACTTTGACTTGCTCTTTGTTTAGATTATATGTGTAACACATGTGAGTGAAGCTTTGGTATATATTCATTTTCAATTAAATCCAGCGATATTATAGATCAAATCTTTGACAAAATTCTGCAAAAACTTCAAATTGTTCGTTTCTCAGTTTTGTCCCACATATTGCCCAAAATAAAGCAATTTTTTGAGACAAATATCTTGTTCAGAACTGTGTCAAAATGAAAAGCTGCAGCAGCTGCAAACTCCCCTGCAGCAAGGCTGAATAAATTTCAGGCAATAGAGATTCTCAATAGAGATCTTGGCAGACCAGCAGTCCCTGTTGTGTGAAACTGCACTTGGCAAAAAAGGTTTATTTCCTATGCAGCCTGAAAACAAAAATGTGCAAGATCCGGTCTTGTATTCATACAAAACTTAAAAACTCTCCAAAACATTGGGACTCTTTCTTGTATCTTTACACCTCCCCTACCCCTGTCCAACATACCCTTTCAAGGTACCCTGCAGTACCTCCACTAATGTGATCACACATGCAAATTTTGGACTGCTTTTTTTCAGCAATCTGTTGTGACAAATGTCCCCCAAAATATAAATAAATAAAATAAAATAACAACAATGCTCTTAAGATCAAAGTATGCACTTACCGACACAGCTTGTTTGGTCTTCACTGAGGACATACCCTCTCTCACAACCGCATTGGTATTTTGCGGTGCCTAGAATAGTTACACAGTTATTGGGATCTGGGCAACTGCTGCAGTTTCTCATATCTGTTCACATAATTAAACATATATTTAAAACATATTACAGCAGTACTTGCCTTCACTACACAGAATTGTCTCCTTAAAATTGTTCCTCCCATACTACCACCTTCACTGTAACCCCCTCCTCCTTCCTCCATGAGGAACCAGTATGACTGATGTGCCACCCCTCCAGTTTACATCTCACTTTCAAACAGTCTCGACCCAAGGCTGTATCCAAAGTTTGAATTTCTGTGGGGGAGGGGGGGGGAGGGGATAACAAATCATGTGCATCCTGGCTTCTCAGGATGGACATGATGTGTCTATGAAACTTGCTTAGTTGAAAAATGGTGCTATAACTTCCATCGTTCTAACGACATATGGAGTAGTTTGCATTTTTAGTGTGTGTTACTATATGTGTGAGCCATTTGCAAAGAAAGTATAATTTTTTTTAGGGGGGGTGGGGTGGGGTAGAGGTGTTAGTGGGTGAGGTAAGATCCCCTCCCCCCATGCCTACAGCCCTAGTATTGACACTTGCAAATATTCAACACCTCAGGGTTTCTCATATACTGTAAGTGTTTATCAAATAAACTTGCAACCACCACAGCCTTTTTTTACATTCAACAATTCTAAACACACCCACCCATTGCAAGTAGCCCTGGTTTTGACACTGTGCAAATATTCAACACCTCAGGATTTTTCATACACTGAAAGCGCTTATCAAATAATATGACAACCACCCCTGGCATGTTTACGCACACCCACGCATTGCAAGTAGTAGCTATTCAGAATTTTAATAAAAAAATAGAATAAAGCAGGTGATTATTGATGCATAACAACTTGGTATGGTTGCGACAACATCCAATAATATTAAGCATAACTTTTAGGGTGTGTTCCAATGATCAATGCCATGTTCAGTTTTTCGTTGATAATTTTCATATTTAATAAACAAAAAAGTGACTTGTACATTTCATTATTTGCTTCCAATAACTGGTCATATGTTTACATTACTTTGTGTATACACCATTAAGGTCTACGGACATCTAGCCAATTTACCCCATATTCAGTACATTTGTTATGTGTGATAATATCATTCAAAATCTGTTAAATTTTTTGAAAAGCCCTTTTTGTTTCCAAGATACACACATTTGATAGTTTTGATAAGTCTGGGGAAACTCTTAAATATTTAATATGTGCAACTATGACATAGAGTGTTGTGCTCATCAAAATTTCTTATTGTAGCCCTTAATAAGTTAACCCCTAATTACAAGCCCACATATGTCATTTGAATAATGTGATGTTCCTCTTTTCAAAGAAAACAACAATATATGTAAAAAATAATGCTGTAGGCCCATAAACTTATGTTCAGTGTTCTTGAAAGGTTGTAAAATCAAAGGAATTTAACATAACAGCGAAATAAGGCAGTCACTCCCTTACATCAACAATGTACATATAATTAGCTAAATGTTTATTCATAAATGAAATCAGAACTAAAGAAAATACTTGTAAAATGGTCAATCTTTGATGGGAGTTGCAGCTAATTTCACAATTTCTAATGCCTATTAAAATGACTAGGACAATGTTGTCCCTAGGTGTCCCTCGACCTTTAACAAAAGGGCCCTCTTTAATTACAAAATAGAGGTAAATTTTTTTATACTTAAAGGGGCACTTTTAAAGTTGGAAAGTTGCCATAGGAAAACAACATACAAGCATGAAAAAAACAAATCTTTTCTGCATTTTGATATGTGAAATTTCAACCAAACATATATGATTTTCTTTTTACAAACCAGTACATCATAACCTAAAGTATAACTGAGAATTTGTTAAAATTGTCTTACTTACCACACATTTGTTCATCCGAACTGTCAGAGCAATCGGCTTGGCCATTACACGTCCGGGATAATACCACGCAACTGACGTTACCACTGACACATTCAAACTGAAACTCTGTGCATCCTATTGTTACAAAACAGAAACAGGGAAGACAATGGACCACCTTGTGGTGAGAAAGAGAGACAGGGGAAATGTCCCCTGTCTCTCTTTCATTGGTGGATCTGCTTTTCAAGCATCCTTTATATTCAGAAAGTTATTGGAGAGGAGGTTATAGGATTATTCGACACAGTGTGAACACTTTTCTCTGACCGATGTTATCCTTTCTTGTGAAGTGTCAAACCCTATCCTATCATACATGTTTCTTTCTTTTGCATAACAATAATTTTAGTTTTAAAATTAGTCCACTAAATATGTCAAACATAATTTTACAAAAAATAGGAAACTTAAGACCCAAACTACAAAAGCAATAACTGAAAAACAAAGAATTTAATCATTTGTCAGAAAAATCAAGCATAGGGTTTAAAAAGGGGAAGATGATTTATGTAGATTTGATTTGATTTGATTTATTTGATTTTCCACAGATAATAAACATATACATGTGGAGGGAAGTCCTCTAAAAAGCCAATTCAGGCTTAACAAGGTAAAGGACTCCCAAGAATTTATTTTTATTTATTTTTTTTATTTGATTTTCCACAGATAATAAACATATACATGTGGAGGGAAATGGTTTAAGAAAACAAATTAGTATCAAAATAGTAGATTTGTAGATAAGTGAGGTTTGTTTTTAACAGAAATATAGTAGTCATATTGCATTGAAATTAATTTGTACCGAAACATCAATTTACAGGCTGAAGGTTCCTTTGAATTATTGATTAATGATTACTACCGAAAACTTGGCAACAATCATCTATTATCAGGATGAATGAAATTCATTTCATATTTTCTCTTACGGCATAAATATTCTGTTTCATCGCTGCCATCTTGACAGTCATTTGAGCCATCGCACATCAGGTCTCGTGAAATGCATTTTCCGTTTCCACAGCTAAATTCTTCCTCGGTACAATCGGGATAGGCTGTGAATGCAAAAAGAAAATAAACTTCACATAAATATAGCCATGCTTACTTTGTGAGTACACATTTCTCCCTTTTATGTTGTAATATTTACATGTATGTTAGCACTTAGTTGTGACAGTGAGATCAATACACAGGATTTCAATGAAGGGGGAAGGGGAGAGACTGGGGTGGAGGGGATGTAACCTTCTGTTGACCAGGGTTCGCAGGTTTCTTCCGGGGGTGGAAAAAACCGCGGAATAAACCGCGGTTTTTTCCACTCGGAAGAAATAGGTTTCTTCCAGTTTCTTCCGGACAAAATGGAAGAAACTCATTTTTGGGGGAAAAACTGGTGATAAAGTTTCATAACAACCTGCAATGATTTCTAACTATGTAATAAATGGACAAGAAGCACTATAGTGTCATCTAGGTAGTCTATATCTAGGTTTGGAGCATATGACATGCTTCCAGCATATACTGTACACAATATAGTACTAGGCTACTAGCATCGGACAATTCAGGGAACAACTATGGGCAAGCAATATTTTGCAGACCAGAATGGTCCTGACTATAGCCCAGTTCTTAGTGAAAAACTAGTTTCTGATTAGAGGGGCAAGTGTTCCCTGGATGCAGTATTTTGGATGCTTGGAATTGGCAGTCATCCCTGTACCATAGGTTGTAAGATTTTTTTTCAACCAAGTAAGTACATGTGATATAATTATTAGGTCACCTGTAAGCACTTTTCCAGAGCACTTCATTGTATAATGTATATACACAGTATGTAGGTATGTATGAATGTAAGTATGTATGATTAGACTTGAGTGTTATAAGTTGTTGAGTTACACTATTATGGTGTTTTGTGAGATTTTGTGGAGATCGAACTTAAGACATGAGGGTTACAAATTCGACTGGAAGTTGTAGTGTGATATGAGGGCTGGCTCGTGGCCAGCTGTGTTTAATTGTGGATGTTTGTTCTTTGCTGTTGGGATGACAAGTCCTCCTGTTAACTACGAGTTGTAATTTAGGGAGTTGCAGAAATTAAAGTTAAACTGTTGCCTAAATCTAACAGATATTGTTCGGCTATTTTCTTGGTGTTCATTGTATTAAATCCTCAGTGCATGGGCCAATCCAGGTTAATCATTCATACAGTATGGCCAGTTATGCAATTCTGGTTGATGGGGGGATCGAGAGATGATAAGTCCTTCAATATTGTGATTTATAAGCAAACATCTTTTGGTGTAGAAAAACCACCCAAAATTATAATCCAAACAAAAATATCATATTTTGATGGTTTCAATGGTATGCATTTCAGTCAGATGGTGGTAAACTATTTGTCTCTTTATCATGTATGTGGATTGTGCTGCGTATATGCCAATTTTCACAGTTTCTTCCAGTTTCTTCCGGTTTCTTCCAGTTTCTTCCGGAAGAAACTGGAAGAAACCCGGAATAAACAGGTTTCTTCCAGTTTCTTCCACGTCCCCGGAAGAAATAGGTTTCTTCCGGAAGAAACCGAACCCTGCTGTTGACTAATGTAGATAAGGGCATCCTAGGGCTGTAGGAGTGATTTGACTCTTCCTAACTGAACATTTTATGAACAACCCCCTTCTTCTCTCTCCTTCCACCGCCCCCCTCCCCCAATCTCACTCTACTTTGCAAACTACACTGATTAGTGATTTCAACTTTGCTGACATGCTAAGTTCGTTTGTATTGGTTTTGATATTTTTAACTGAATTGCTTTCGTTTTGCTGGAGAGAACAAATAATACGATACATTAATATGACAAATCTCATATTGCAGCGACCCATATATACATATGTACTTACATATGCAAACAGAACGACACAGTCACCATCACTAACCACTGATGACGACGATGATACTTATTATAAGTCCGATGAGGGTAGCACATGTATAAGTGAGTTTTTAAGACACTTTGAAAATTGTCTATGGTAGGGGCATTCCTAATGTGGGTGGGAGGAATGTTCCAGAGTTTGCGGCCCGCAGATTGAAAAGAACACTCACCATATGATAAATATATCGTCTACTCAACTTATGATTTGTAGTTACTATAGCAAATAAAAAAAATAATGAAAGTAAAGGTGTTTTATGGTTGTAACATGAACGTTGTTTTATGTGTTGTTGAATGTTCTCTAAATGACATCATTCTGTGACAGTTAATAGAGGCAAAGCAAAGGGAATGCAGGGAGGAGGGTGGGCGATGAACACTGAGTATGTTCAGCATAGAGGAGGTGTTTACTGCCTCATACGAATCACCAGTATTACACATGGGAGGGACAAATGCAAGGTCTCAATATTTTCTTGATTTTTTCTCCGACAGTCATATTTTGTACATTCTTAAGCAGGCCACACATTGATGGTTGTTCATTGACCTCATAGTCTAACAACTGACCAGCTCTGCATACCAAACGACTGATAATTAAGTGCACACTATGAATTCTATCTGTTAACGACCAGTGCTCGTTTAGATCACATGCGTACTGTGATTGTGTAATGCATTTGTTATTACAGGACAGTTTTTGATGTAAACTGCAGCAAACTGCCTACTACCATTCCAGAAAACACTTCCTGATCAGTAGTAGTCTTAAGCCATTGCAGACTACCCTACTATACACAATTTTCCACTTAGAAGTGTTGGAGTTGAGTCGGATCGGGCATGATCAGTCAGGCAGTGTACCACAGGCTTTAGAATCTTCATCAAGTAATACTCACAACACATGCTGCCTTCATCACCCCCTTCGGGGCAATCATCTTCATGATTACATCGTAAATCAAAGTCTATGCAGGTACCACCTACACATGGAATTTGATCTTCAGAACAGGTGTTATCAGCTGAGAATTGAAAAAAAAAAGTAACAACATATAAAAAGCATTTTGTCAAATTATTGGTTTGTTTTTGCTTTCACATTAATGATTGGCTGCCTGAAGCTTTGTCTCTACACGCCGTTGCCTCAAAGTGTCCTGAGCGTCTTTTTTATGTATGTCGGTGCAATACCACTGTTTGTTATTATTATTATTTGTTTTTATTTTTCATCCAAAGGAAATCTTACAACCATTGTAAAACCTTCTTCCACCTTGGAACCTTTAAAGTAGTTTCATCTCCCTGCTGATATAAATTTGTAAAAGGCAAAATTTATCAACTTACAACAGAATAATTCATCTGAGTCATCCTGACAGTCGGCTATTCCATCGCATTCCCAAACAAAGAAAATACATTTGGGTGTTCCACTTCTGCATTCAAATTCAAAAAATGAACATTGAATTTCGTCTAAAGGGAAATAAAAAAAAAAATCATGAAAAAAGATGTTGATTATATAAAGTAATCATTTATCATTACTATAAATTACCAAAATTAGTCTATTTCTTCCACTGATGGTTGCATATAAATGGTTTGTGCTTCATTCTATGGAAACTTTAAGGTGCCATCAAAATGTACAAGTTATTTCTGTAAATTTAGTAACCATTTCCAACAAAATAAGCTGACAAAAATGGTCATTTAGCAAATGTCATCAATTTAAAAACTTCATCCAGATGATATGATGATCACTTCAATCTCGTCGGTTAAACACATTTGCAACAAATGTTTGATTACATTCCCATCAGATTGTCATAATTTCCAAAATTTTGGAGCAAAATGATGAATTAAATTGCAGAGAAACGATTTCCATAATTATCATCAATTAAAATTTAATTGGTTAGTCATACATATTTCCTTTCAACCCATCTTCTTGGTTTCTCATTTGATGTTTCATTGGCATCAACTGATTAGACACTATTTCAAAAGTAGGATGTTGAGGGGTTGCAGCATCCTGCAGCCAGGCTGCGTAGGATGAAATCTTTTACGCTGTGCAGTTTCATACAATTGGAACTGCTGGTCTCCGAAATGATCTCTTTTGTTTTATATTGATTCATCCTTGCTGCAGGGGATTTTGCAGCTGCTGCAGCTTATCTTTTGACACAGTGCCTTATCCAACTGTAGTGTACTGAAATGTACTGTAACAGATTAAAGGTGAAGGAATTCCCAAGTTTGCTGTAATTTTAAAGTGACAAATCTATAGATGCATTGTAAATCTGTAACTAAGCAAATGTTTCATTTGGTTGTTGTAAATGTATAGTGAGCTGATAGGACATTTTTGCCAGATGAGTCAATTAAACAAACAATGGGCTAACATTTTACAGATTACTCTTGGCCTCAGCAGCTGCAAGAAGGCACCATTAAGTTTGCTAGAAAGAATCATCCAGCACATTGCAGCGTGAAGATGTTGAAAAAATTATGCCAAACTTAAACCCTATTTGGGTTCTCTGTTTCTCTTTTTATTTCTTAGTGAACTTCATAGTTGATGGAGGGACCCTCCAATCCCCTCAGCTTGGCTGGTGGTGAGTGTAATCTTCCAACCTCCTAAAACAATTAGGACTTGTGAACGTACAGAGTAAAACCCCACATAGTGGACAGTGTAGAAGGACTTCTTTAGAGCTGATATGCAAAGATCAGTGCTGTGCAAACTTTTAGCCTACAATCCTGGATCTTCCATGAGGGGTGAGCAGTGACCCTCCAGATCCCACCCCTCAGTGTCATTGAGCACAGAATGCATGAAAACTAACTATAGGCTCCGGACACATCCACTTTGGATTCACATCACTCCAAAGATTGTAGACAGTCCACCTAGATAAACAGCTGCATCGTAGTATGAACAATGGAAGAACAAACTTATATATTTATTAAAGTGAATCTGCCGTACCACATTCTTCTTCATCAGAGTCATCAGAACAATCAGGAAAGCCATCACAGATCCAGAAGTCTGGGATACAATTTCCATTACCACATGTAAACTGACTTGATGAACACGTCCCATCTGTCGGAAAAAATGATATAAATGTTTGCTATTTATAGCCAAACACATAAGCCTTGTTCATACCTGGTATTAGCAAGTGGGATCTAATACCACAGGGACCATCATTGTGGTAGTTCTTAACCATCTGCAGAACAAGACTGAACAGATTGCTGAACTAGTTTGCACACTTCCCTAGCCCATGTTCACTTTTCACCAATCGAGGTAGCTGAATAGCACAAGTTGCATGTTATTTATACAGGGTTGAGTAGGGGTGGGGGGGGGGGTGGCAGCTGCAGTTTAGCAAAGTGTTTCTTCTGTTTCTTTCGTCAGTAGTTTGCAACCTCAAGATCCTTGGCATGTATTGTAGGAATAACATTCAAAAAGAATGCCAGATGTGTTTTAACTGCTCATCATGTTTATGCACAATCGCTGAAGCGATGACAGTGTGTTTGCTTTTTCACTGCTTTGTTAGAATAACAATAATCGTAGAGAGCTCCTAAGATTAAAATTAGTGTGCACATTCTAATATGAAAGTGTTGCTGCTGTACCGGCTACAGATGATGTTGCCCTAACAACACAATACACAGTACACGTGCCTGAAGTCAATGTTCTGTAGGTTAAGTTCTTAAGTCTCGTAACTAATGCACAGCAATGGTGTGTAACAGTGATACAACAGCTGAACCATCCACCAAAACAGTGTGTTCAGCAATCATTGATGAGATTCTCAAAATGAAGAATGTTTAGATGCAACTTACAAGGCCTGAGAAGTGCCATTTCCTGCGGACTGTTGTGTAAATTTGAAGTAAACAAGTCTACACAACAGGTTACTGTTTTTTTTTTGTCCATACAATCATATAGTTGACGGGTTTGAACCAGGTTTACGTACGCAGTAACAAGTTGCTAGAAAGGATATGATAAAAGGTGATATACTTACAACATCTCGTACAGTGTGACAAAGGGATACTGAATCAAGTTGGTTTTAATGTATGGTTGCGTGATTCCTTTAAAAATTTATGCTCCATTTCATTCATTTTTCATTCACACGATTGAATAAACATCATAACCAACAACGTAAAAATGTACAAATTGAGTCAGATGTTGTCTATTAAAATGATTGGCCAATCAGAAACTGCGAAGTCTTTCGATTGAGTAACAATTCATCTTTCAAATACAATACCGCCTGTATCGACATTCTGTTACTCTAGCTCTCTCGACTTTTAGGTTTCTTACATGAATTCTTTATTAAAATTCTTTATGAAAATACTCAATGCTTTGGACCATTGTTCTGTGGAATGAATTTATATTTTTGAACAGAAATCGAGATTTTCTGTGACTTTGTTAACGTTTGTTACTTTGCTAGGTTTTCACGTTACCTGACTGAGTAGCCTAACTTAAACTTAGTGTGTAGGTTACTTTTAGTATTGGTGTTAGTAACGAAGCAAACCTAATCCAGCCTTCTTGCTTTTGCATAACTCTTAACGTCGAAAAACAATGCAACTTTCAAAAGACGAAGTGGATACGATTGCTTGGATCTTGGGCTGCCATCTTCGCTTGGAGGTGATTGCTAGCATGTCTGCCTTTTCCGTTTGATAGAGTCAATTTGGTGTAGTGCCAGCCAATGGATGACATGGGACAAATCTCAATGGCCTTTGGGGGAAAATTCCGGGCTTTTTATACAGCTTCAGAAACATATGATGCATCGTTTGCTTATGGTGGTAAGTTCCAGTAAGCTAAAGGATATAAATCTACTATAGCCTTGCTAAGCCTAGGCAGTATAGTTAAGCATATTTTAGCAGTTTAAACAAGAGTAGGCTTAGGCGGCATGGTCACTATTATCACTTCAGTGACTCTTTTACAGTATTTCAGTGCAAAGAATCCGTAAGTTAAGTTAAAAAGTTAAAGCCTATAGCATGCCTACTTGGAATGTAATTTGCCCATGTCTAAAGGGTATAACTATAACTGAGCTAACTAGTTGATTAAATTCACTATCAATCTAAGTTCCAGTTCCAACCAAGCCAGCCAGTGAACTTTTTAATTGGAACCATGGTTCAACCACAGATACAGCACAAAACAATTGAGTCTGTACTGTCTTAATATGACAGATGTGAAATGGGATAAATATGCTATGCCAAATATTGAAACTGTGTTCCTCTAAAATGTGAAGATATTGCCTGTGTTTCTGTTGTGGTGGACCCTAGAGAGTGATTAAATAAAGATAGTATGATTCACGATACAAGATCCAATTCGTTTTGTTTTAAGTTATATTGAAGTTTGCAAACTTTAGTTTTCTTGAAATGTAAATAAAAATGTCTCACAGAAAAAGAAAGTTCTTCAGTGGTTTCCTAATATCCGCAAAGTGTGCTAATTTTCTCTCAACATCTTCTTTGAATAGCCATTCAATCTTCGCCAATCTTCCTTGAATAGCCAGTTATAAGCCAAACACAAGTTTGGCGTATTTATTATCTTGCATATAAATGAGTCAACAGCACCAAATGTGAAAGTCCCAATTGTTGATATC
>JAIPMN010044605.1:0-16864 GCA_020650975.1 Apostichopus californicus | reverse complement strand
TAACGGTAATGTGATCGAAGGTCAACAAAGGTCAATTAATGATAAAAAACTAGTATTTTTGCGATAACTTGAGAACGAAATGTCCATTAGGGTTGGGAGTTGCTTCAATATAATCCAATTGTCGACCCGCATCTGGGTGATCCTTGACCTCAATTTGACCTCTGGTGACCTTTAAGTGTTTTTGGGGATTTTTACAGTTTCGATGCTATTTTCAGATGTCAAAGGTACCTTCTGATCATAAATGTCAATAGGTTGACCCTGTGTGACCTTTGTGTGCGAAGTTATAATGGGGTCAAAGTTTTCGGTCGGAGTTAGGATGGCTGTACAGACTTGTCGTGTTCATTTTTGGAATCAGGAGATAAAACTACATCTGAAACCAAGGTCAAAGGTCACAATAGAAAAAATGTGCTTATTTTGGGAGGAAACGGGCAAAAAAGAAAATGTTTGGTTTTGATGCTAGATTTGGATATCAAAGGTACCTTCGGATCAAAAATGTCAATGGGTTGACACCCGGGTGAGCTTTGTGTGTGAAGTTATACAAGGTCAAAATTAATTTTCAGACATTTAATGCAATAACTCCCAGTGCCAAGGTGTGACACGGTTGATATTTTTGGACTCGTTGCAAATGGTATAGGAGAATATGTTCAAACTTAACGGTCATGTGATCCGAGGTCACCAAAGGTCAATTAATGTTAAAAAACTACTATTTTGGGGGGAGAAAATGGGCAAAGAATTTTTTTTTACAATTTTTATAGTTTTGATGCTATATTCACGTCTCACCGATCAAAAATGTCAATTGGCTGACCCCCAGGTGACCTTTGTGTGTGAAGTTATATTAGGTCAAAGTTAATTTTCAGACATTTAGTGCAATAACTCTCAATGCCAAGGTGTGACACGGTTGATATTTTAGGACAAGTTGCAAATGGTATAGGGGAATATTTTCAAACTTAACGGTCATGTGATCCAAGGTCACCAAAGGTCAATTAATGTTCAAAAAATAGTATTTTGGGGGGAGAAAATGGGCAAAGAAAATATGTTTGAATTTTTACAGTTTTGATACTCTATTTAGGTCTCACCGATCAAAAATGTCAATTGGTTGACCCCCGGGTGACCTTTGTGTCTGAAGTTATGTGTACAAGTTCAAAGTTAATTTTTAGACATTTAATGCAATTAACTCCCAATGCCAAGGTGTGACACGGTTGATATTTTGGGACAAGTTGTGAATGGGGTGGTGGAACATTTTCAAACTTAATGGTCATGTCATCTAAGGTCACCAATGTTATCATATCTGTTGACCCGCTTGTAGGTGACCTAATATTTCTTACATTTTCGACGCCATATTCAGATCTCAAAAGTGCCTTTTGATCAAAAATCCGATCACAATTTGTGATCACAAAAGTGTTGGCTAAAGTGTTGGAATTACTTTATAAGTACATGTATGACCACAATTACTTGGACTATTTGAGCCCAATCTTGCTTGATAATATTATGTGTATTGTCATATACCCCTACGCAAGGAACCACAGTGCCCTCGGCTCTTGTTATAAAATGTTATCGTAAGCACGAGCACAAGCGGCTAGGATACTTCTCTTGTAGCGTTCCTACTTTGCACTCATGGCACAATGACAATCAAATTATTTTGGAATTTATGCAGTTTATTGCTTTTTCCACATGGACCATTGCTGGTTATTTTATATTGAAAGTACATATGCCTGGCCATTTAGAAAGTGTTGAAAAATTGTGTAAGGTAAATTATTATTTTTTTTTCGATCAGAAAAACTTGCAGGGTTGTGAGCCGATAAGATACATTTTTCGTTTTATAGTCATCGTCCATTTTCTTTTAGTTTGGTCAGAAACACGTGAGTTGGGCGGTTTGTGAGATGGTTGGTATCCCCTAGTCTGGGCAGGGATATCCTGCAAAGGAGCTACGAAAATTACTATTTTTACTGGAATTATGAATTCCGACTTTTACACAGAAATTCTTCCTGACAATTTATTACCTTTTGCTAGAGAGGCATTCCCAGAGGGAAAGTATCAATTTATCTAGGACAATGACCCTATTTTCGTATTAAAATATATTATTTGTTATTCAGTATGTCCCCTTGTGATGAAGGATTGCTTTGATGATGAGGACCTTAACAATTGGTTATGCAAGTGTGTTAATTCTTTTATGTGAAATGGCGTACAAACATTTTTAAGTTTCTATCGTGTTTTTTTCATCGCATAGTAAATTACATTCAATCCTTACACCTAGAATTGTTTAATTCTTCACTTTAATAACACAATGACCATTAATAGGAACGTTTAGCTTTTTATCATTCATCGTCTGATGCTTTTTTTCTTATACCTATCATCCATATACTATAGTTCATGTATTTGTGTATTCTGATGTTACTGTCAGTCATATCACACACCACCCATGCCTCTCATACAAAACAACAGCAAGGACAGCTACACTTTGTGGATCTATTAAGTACTTTCCCAGCGCTTACATTATCGATTCGTTGCCCCTCCCCCCTCCCCAACAAATAACTTCCCTCCGCCTCCCTCCTCAATTCAACTTAGCCAATAAAATTGATAACGAGAATTAACAACTAGCCCATATCATGTAGGCCCTACAGCTGCTATGAATTTGAAAACAAGTTTTCTACTGCACACTAGAATCGGCAAATCTTACACTCAGAAATTCCGGTGAATTTGTCTCAACAACCTGGCCACGTCCCCCCAAAACTTGTACTTGTACTTGTTTATATGTCTTTATACGATCCTGTGCCCGTACACATGTCCAGGTACATGTGAGCGGTACTGTATGTCCATGTATTATAGCATGCATATGTTATTTTACCCCACACATGTCATCCTTGTATATAGGTTTGTTTTAGGAGGAGGGAGGGGGTGAGAAGCAGTGGCGCTTTCGACACTATCTAAGGGGAGCGCCACCACAGGTTGGCGCGGAGCGTACAGAAATTTTTTGAGTAAAGATACTCCCTAGATCGCCGGAAATGACCCTTTCTGGGCCTTGCTAATTTGCATATAAACTAAGAATAAATAGCTGTTAGAGCATTTTGTCAGAAAATTACACCAACAAAATATGAAAAATGTCAATTCATTAGGTAGATGAGAGCGCAATAAAAAAGTCAATAATCGCGAATAAGAAACAAGTGGTAAAAAGCTGAAAGGGCGCCAACAGTCCATTTGAGTCCGTCAGGGGGGGGATCCGCCCCCCCCCCCTGACTGTATAGACGCTCCGCCACTGACTGGTGAGAAGGAATGGTTTATTCTTGTTCAATGATGACAATCTAAATGGCAATGTTTGTACGGGAGATAAGAATGATAACTAGGAATTGCTCTATTAAAGGAGAACTGCACAGGGAGAGGGGAAGGAAGTCCTTGCATGCAGGGTGTACATAAAGAATCTATCACTCATGTGTTCTGTGCCAATTCTTGCATTAATTTGTCAAGTTTACATAAATCCAGAAAAATTTGATGCACAGCTTAACTTCACTCATTTTCTGGTAACTTTTAATAGACGTTTTACTTTAATTTATATGACAGACATTAACAAAATCTCAGGAATATTTAGTATGTGAATATCACATATTATGTGATGAACCCTATTTTCTTCCAAAATGAAGCAAAACTGATAGCAAACTGTTTCCCACTAAATAGCCTGTGTAAAAGTTAGTAGGCCTGACGTTTCGATCCTAGCAGGATCTTCTTCAGAGGCTGAATGACAGGTTACAGAAGGGACATACAAGCACAGAATACAGACAGGTTAATGAGCATGGTGAACATAAAAGAGATAGATGTAAGAGGATTAGTAGACAAGGGATTGAGAGAAAAAAGAAACCACTAGGGGGAGAGGAGAGGAAGGAGACCTACTGTTTTTATTAGAGGTCAAAGATCATTAGAGGTCGCAGTGTGAAATCTTTGTAAACACAAGATCTCTCTATTAAAGGGAAACTGGGATGTATCTCATATGGAATATATAACCAATATTAAACCCTTTTGGTTTATTATTTTGATGTGAAAGGTCATCAGAAATAAAAGTCGGCAAACACGATATCTTTATAAAAAAGTAAACTTGAATGTATCTCTTTTTTGTTACTCAAATGTGAGTAACAAAGCCTTTACCTTTTTGTTTCATGCATTCCATGCAGGTCATTTTTCTCAAGAATGAAATGGAAACCTCTGTAAGCATATATCTGAAGAAAGGAAGTTTTTGATATCAGATTCTTAAAAAGTACAGCTGATTATGTCACTGAAACCTTAATACATGTTGTGTATTTCTATTTGGTAGTTTAGATGTTGACCTTTGAATGTCTGATGTCATAAGTCACAGAGGCACTGCAGTCCTATTCAGGCACATCAGGCCACTGTCAAAGTCCATCAATCTTAACGTTAAGAGGCATTTGTGAAACTCTTTCATAATGCACATACACACACATAATGGTAAACATATCTGCATAATTTATTTGCCTGATTAATAAACAAGTATGTAAATCAATAAGAAAACTTGAATCAACCATTTTGGCAATTTGAAGGCAGATTTACCAACATACAGGCAAAGAGCACTGCAAAATAATATAAAACAAATGTATTACTACAACAGACTATGCTGTTATCACTACCTAACTGTCTAACTTTCTTCTCAGCAACTATTAAAGCTTTGGAGTATTCCACTGGTGTATCAATGGGAGATACAGTGACTGTCATGGTTGACACTGACCTTGATGTGACAGACCTTCGTTGGAGGAGAGATGGTGCATTACGTCCAGTAGACCCGACAGGCAATAGATGTGACGACCAGACATCTTGTGGTGATGCTAGTGCTTCAAAATCTGTTATCTTTGAGTGCTTTGAAACTGGTGAATACTTCACACAAGTCCACGCCATCATGAATGTGATTGTCAGAGGTGTGTATTTCTTTATGATTTTCACATCTTATGTATACTGTTAATGTAGGTTTCTTCATATTTACTTCTTCCTCACTTCCCTGTCTCCTCACAATGTTAGCACTCTCATTCTACAGTGTCTAGAGTAGACTGGTATCCTTTTAACACTGCACCCTCTATGATTGTACCCTTCCGGTCAATTCCTTTATCATTCTACTACCCAAAGTGTTTAGAATATTCTCGAGTGTGCTCGGATTTCTTTTTGACCCAAAATCTTTACTGAAATGTTGTGATCTGGACCTTTTTTGCTGTTTTCAAAAGAAAGAATATGTGGACATATTTCGTGCACAGCCCGATACGTATCCTTTATCCCTTATCCTTTATGACTGGGGAATTCGTTTTTGGGGAAAGTTTAGAAGCAGTGCCTCTCACCTTTTGTATTGTGTATTCATGGTATGTGTATTGTGTTTTCGGGGTATGTGTAGCGGTTCTGCAAATTGCTACCACTAGTTTTTCTACCCTTTCCCTATGTTAAATTGTAGACTTATTCATATATGATTGTTTTCCCTTCGTTAGTTTTTTTGGGTGTTTGCATATTGTGAGCATTTTGCAGTGGGTCTTCTCTAGTTGTTTCTTTCCCATTTTGTTGGCATTATCATAACCAAATCTATGCTATCATGAATGAGTTTGCCAGAGGTTTGTTTTTATTTTTATTTTCACATCTTTTGTATACTGTTAATGTAGGTTTCTTCATTTCACTACTTAGCATGAAACGATATATTTTTTCGTTTCGTTTCGTTTCGTTTATTTAACTTTTTTTCTTTTTTTACAATTACATTTACAATACTGAATAATACCAATGTCAAAGAAAGAAAAAAAGCATGGAAAATCTAAAAAAGCTATGCTTATACACTCATAAAGTGCAGATTCACCATGACAGAAATGAAAACTATAGTACAATTTTCCCTGCCTATAGCAAATACCATCTGAGTCCCCATGTTTCTGGCCAAAAACAGGGGAGATTGAATATATCTACCCGAGTTGGTAGTGTAGGTGATTTGTTGGAGAGGCATTGAATCTTAGCGGATAATGGGCGAGAGAGGAATCTGTCACAAGTTTCTCTTTACTTTTGTACAGAACTTTAATCTCATGAAATTACAGGCATGAAAATGTTCTCACCAGGCTAAAGGCTTTTAGACATCAGATCATATGGTGAAGAGTAACAGTATATACAATTTCGTTTGAGGGTTCACATACTTAACAAAAATAACCCTAAGACATAACATTAAGTTTGCAGAGAAGGTGTTCTTGGCCATTGATGACAATACCCTTTGGCTGTTTCATAAACACCTCTTTGAGGCTGCCATTTAAGAAGGCAGTTGTCATGTCAATGTGATGCAGCTTCAGTCCGTTCTGCACTGTTACGGTTATGGCAATTTGAAGTGATTCAAACTTGATCACTGGGCAAAAGGTTTCATCATTCTCAATTCCAAATGTCTCAGAGAACCCTGTTGCCACAAGTTGAGCTTTGCACCGTTCATCTGAGCCCTCAGCACCAGCCTTGACTTTGAACTCCTACTTGTTGCCAACTGCCTTTCAATCCATTGGCAACTTCTCCATCATTGTCATATAGAGATTTCATCCCCCTTGCCCATGGCTCTCTGCCATTTGGACTCATCTGGGCTAGGCACAGAAGTGCTTCTGTCACAGTTGTTAGCTCGTTCAACTTATTGTCTGCAAGGGCCGCCCATTCTCCATAACGCGGGGTTTCTCCTTGCCCTAATTCCTGATCGTCATAACTTTCAGTGTACATCATCAGCAAATGGTTCTTTGTCACTAGAAGAATGAATCGTTATGTACGGTTTTTCTTTGTGCTCATCGGGCTCCTTCTTGACCACATAGCTTAATTCATTGAACAGAACTTCTCGACTGTAAAAGACTGGCATGTTGTTGATCATACAGCCAATATCCCTACGTTTCTGTTCCATAGCCCAGGAGAATACACTTCTTGCCTTTGAGTCGAGTGTCTGTTGCTCAACTCTGGCTACATGAGCATATGCGTTACACTCAAATATTCAAAGGTGGTCAATATTTGGTTTCTTACCTGTGTAAGCTTCAAATGATGTAATTTCTTTGGACTGCCTAAGTTTACGTCTGTCTTCTCTTACCTGTCTTCCAGTCCACATCTGCACTTTCCCATCTACCTAACTACACATTGGAACGTTTTAGCACTGCGCCCTTCCTCCCTTCTCAACTACTGCAACTCAACTACAAACTTAGCTAGAGGTTACTCCAAAAATAACATCTAGCTTAAGAACTAAATGTATTCTGCTATTGAGTAAATGAAACCCTGCTGTCAACATATAATTACATAACATTCAAAGTAGGAGCATTTGCATATAAATATAAAGTATATACCAAAAATGGGATGTCATTACATCACTACTCAAAAGTGTCAGCTTTTTCTTCAACACTGAACCATGGATGTATAATTAGAGCTACAAGGTTGTATGTTAATATCAGCTTGTAAACTCTGGGATCACAGAACGCTGTAATGCATGTGCATGGCTTACAGGAACAGTTGAATTATATTTAACAAATTTACACAACATAAAATGCCCTGTTGTAGTACAGGTGGGCAATGTGGACATGGTCCTCCTACTCCCTTACCTTAGCTTTACATGTCCCTTAGTTCTACAGGTCTTAGATATCTTATGTTTTAAATTTGCAGTCACCCAAATCTCACTTAAATTTTTAATTAAGGTAAAGTGCAGCTAAAGGCTATAGATCAGTATTTGCTCTTGCTTACAGTAGTTAAAATTAGAGCGTAATGAATACTGATGCTATGATATTACAGAAATAAAAAATATATCTATAAAAGTGTATGTAAATAACACATTAAATTCCACTGGTTTTCTTTAATTAGCAATTAAGTGTTATTAAGTGCTATTAACATTAAGGTGTGTTTCATTCTGTGCATAAACAAAGAAATTTTGAACATAAAAATACTGCCATCTGCAGTCACATATCATATAATTCCTATAATGATTTTGTTCAAAAAAAGGCAAAAAGGCAGCCATGTGTAACAGTAGCTTTGTCAAGACAGAGCCATGCACGGTATGTCTTTCATCAAATGAATATCCTGCCAACACAAAGATAAACATAACAGCTTCAGTGTAAACAAATGTATATATACACCAATCTAATTCAGTAGATAGGTGTTGTTGACCTTCTTTGTATAGAACTGAACATTATACCACCACTAAATGCTTGCAACCACCACAAGAGTACATTGTGTGAAGTATTTCATGCATGTCGATCAAGCCTGTCCATAGAAAACAGCATAAACTACCCCAAGTACTGCCTGTATGATTCATCCTTGAGTGCGCATAATTAAATGACCAGTCACCACATAATTGTAAACCAATTAAGTGCTCTACATTCCTGTGTGAAGACAAATTTGGCTTGACCACTGAATTGTACAGTGTGTTTAATCATGAAATTGTGCACAGGGGCCTTCAGTATGGCTAACATTCTAACTGCAGGGTAGATATTCAATATTCCCCGTGTTTGGCCCAAATCAGGGTGGTATTTGCTTTAGGCAGGGGAGATCACAATGTGTAAGGATGTAGTGTGGGATGAGATACTGATATACACAAATGTATATCTGTGCAATCAGTTAAGACTGGCTGTTGAGTTCACTGAACTTTCATGACTGATAACATGCTTTAAGTGTTCATATTTCATGTACTGAGTTTTTGGTACAAATTGCAACATTTGGTTAAGCTATTCAATCCAAATGGCATGTGTGTATGTGCATGCATGTGTTTGTGGTATATGTCTTGCTCATAGCATGGTGAAAGACAAGATGAATATCTTTTTGGCATACAGAACCTAATAACAAGTAGATAAGTTAACCATATGTCAGATTTTATAGGATTAGGTCAACTGAAGAAGTCAACTTGCCAACAAAGACATTTACAATTTGATCTGTGGAACCTTGAGCTTTGTATTACATCAAAGATAGCATGTGCTATTAGGAAGATTTGGTCTGTAGAGCCTTTGATAAAAATCAATTGCTTGCTGTATGTTTAAACCGATTTGGTCTGGAGTTCTCCTTGTACTACATCAATGATATCATCTTGTATGTTTAAATAGAATTGGTAGAGACCTTGTATTACATCAAGGATAGCATGTTGTATGTTAAACAGATTTGATTAGAAAAAAACTTTGTTATAAATCAAGGATACCATGTTGTATGTTAAAGATTTGTTCTGTAGAACCTTTGTATTTCCAATACTTTCTGAAGAACAAAATGTATGAAAACAAGAAAGAACAAAATGCAAATTGATTCATCGATGTTACTGATATATTGTTTACTGCTTTACATTTTAGAATGCCCAGAGAACATGTGGAGTCCACCTGGCTGTAATAATACATGTGAACCTTGTATTAACGGAGGAGTTTGTTCAGATTTAACTGGTCTGTGTCTTTGTCCTCCTGGATTCAGTGGAAACAATTGTGTAAACAGTAAGTTTTTTTGTTAAATTTTCTTAACAAATAACAATGCATGATTATCCTGTTAAGTACCTATACCCTCAAGCAGTACTTAGCAAAGAATTACTGAATCAACACAGATTAATAATGTACTCTTCATTTTCACCTCTTAAGAAATGTTAGGGATGATACCATCATCAATCAATCATTAAACATGTAGCTAGATGCTCTCAATGTTTGTTATGATTTACCAGATTGTGTCACTGATCTGGTATTTGTTGTTTCTTTGGGAAGAAAATGACAGCCATTCCGGAGGTCAACAGACATAACACAATAAACAACTCTTTGGTCAAATTTGGACAAATGAAAATATATTGCAAGGAATCGTGATGCCAGATGGAATAAATGGCTAACATGAAATTCTTCAAAATGAAATTCAAACCTTCTTACACACCAGTGGCAACAGTCTCAGCCAATACAGTAATATTACAGATAATCACACTTACACAAAAATAATGTGAAATACCTAGAAGAAAATATAATAACCAAAAAAGCAATACTAGTGTTCGTGACAGCTCTGAATACAAACCAAACTGTATAATGAACACAGTACATCTCTTTCACACAGCAAAACTAAAACAATAAAACACTGCACTATGCTCAACTGGTGAAAAATTCTAATCTTACTCATTTAATTGGTGAGGTATTCTGCTCTGTGGCTTCCATACTAGCTTAGGAGTAAAAAGTCAAATACCTCAATGCTCTCGCACATCTTATCTTGCTAACTTGTGTTGGCTTCCCACCACCAGTGCTCACGATCAATATTACCGCCATATAATATATGTACCTATTTGCTTGTTTCCAATCAATATCATCAAGTAATTTCACAGCATTTAGTTGAACTTTTAATTGTATCAGGGTGAGAATGAATCATCTTTTAATCATATATTTGAGTTGAGCTTCTTGGATTTAGGCTTCCGAAATAGCCTACCAAATACATTTCCCCAGGGGCAACGATAGTACCATCTCTACCAAGCTGCAGGGGATATTCGCCATATTACAAAGGCGAGTGGAGTGTTAGCTCAGCGGTTAACGCAGGTGCCTTCAATCATAAGGTCCCGAGTTTGAGTCACTCCAAGAGTATGTTTGTCGTCCAGTTGCAGAGTTGTTGACAATTGACATTTCATAATCATGGATGTTAAATATGAATCAAAGAGACTGACTTCGGTCAGCTTGAGGCTTTGATAATCCATGATGGCTTCTTCGCGAGTTCCTGCTTGCAGGGGGATCTAAATTACATAAATATATACATATTTTCATCAACAGTTCATGGCAGAAATGTCTTTGGTCAGAATGCTGAGTATAAATGTGATGATTCTGGTGATGACCATGCTGATGGATGTCAGGGTGCAATCATCTGTTATCCTGATCCACTTGGCTGTTTCTGTCCTGCTGGCTATAAAGGACTAAACTGTACAGAAGGTATCAATAATACTTTGTTTATAAGAAAGTATAACAAACAGGGTGTTGAGTCGATTAGAATTATTAGTCACCAATACAATTGCTTAGAGTATTAAATGAAAGGCTGTAGATACAGACTCTATAACGACGAGGTCTTCCTTTCTTTGTATCATGTTTAAATTATTTTCCTGATGTATGTTTCAATTTGGAAACATTAATGTTCATCATATTAGTAAAACATGTGTGATCTGCTCTCAAAAACTGTTGTTTACAACACTTTTGGCATATGTACATCAAGTTAGGTTATCTGGTAAGCTATATGTGTTGATATGAACATACATGTCATATTACTTAATTTATACACTGTAAGTTTTTCTTTCTGATTTGGTTTCTTTGTTGTTGAAATGTGGTAATAAATAAACTGAAACTGTGGTCCTGACAGTGAATTTGCTCTTTATCTTTTAGTTAAAGAAGCTGCTCAAAAGGAAGATATTACATTCATATTGTTAAGTGATAACATTGCATTTTTATTATCCTTTTTTATCTGAATTTTAAACGAGTCGTAAAGTGGGAAGGAGCTACACCTGTATAACTTTCAACAATAGTTTCAATGATGTAAGTGGTGTCATTATTCGATAAGCTCTATTTGTGGCTTCTGTTTTGGGTAGAGACAGCTTCCTGATATTTGAAATAAGGGAGATCATCCAATTATCCATTCTGTAAAATTGGAAGAAATGTCACTTTTATGACTAGGTACTGTACCTTGTAGGAAGTTTGTTGACTTTCATTGATAGTATACATTCTATCACTTTGCACATTACAGGTCTCTCAGAAAGATTATTTTAGCAGTGTAGATCATATCCGGAATGTGTGCTCTTTAGATTTCTCATATCACAACCATGTTTCAGTACTTCATCAGCAATGTCATGACTTACATTTTCCTTCTTCACTTCTTTCCAGAGTGTGAAACAGGGAAGTTTGGTGCTAACTGTAAACAGGAGTGTCATTGTGCTAATAACTCTCTCTGTGCTTTAGACACTGGTGTGTGTGAAAATAACCAATGCGAGGATGGCTGGAGAGGAACAAACTGTCAATGTATGTACTTTCATTATGTCAGTAGTGCTATATGGTGGTGACTGTGATTGCCAAGTGAGATTATAATGAGCACAGATGGTCCCTTGAACACACACATCCCTTACTTTATTCAAGTTTAATCAATAGCTGATCAGAAGTTCTGGCAACAAGACAATAGACATTAACTTCATACACAACAAACAACTGCAGGCTATGGAGAACAGTGTTGTATACATGTATTATTGCAGACACCTTGCGACCAGTTAGAGGTTATACAAGACTGTGACAATAAATTTTAGAAGTAACTCACCATAACTAAATTCTGCTACTAGTAAACAATACATTTGAACATAGAAAAAGCTGCTGCTTTTGTGGCTCTAGAGGTAGTTTAGCTAATTCTTTAGTAATAATGTAGTGCTACAAGCCATATATTCTAACTCCCTGGTACGGCAATGACCTTAAATGTTGAGTTAACTTATTTTCAAGTCAAGGAAATTGCTTAGACTCAAGTTGATTGCCTAATGCTGTAATTTAAAGTTAGTATTATATGGACATGCCAAAATACAATTTAGCTGAATTTTGTTGTAAACATGACGAAGTATTGACTGTGTGAATGCATGTTAAGATTGTACCTACATCATATTTTAAAGGTCATGGGGTCAGTAAAATTCAAGACTCATGAATTTCAAACTAAGTGAGTCATATGTATAGTGACGACATCGACTTCAAGTGTTCATATTACCCAAATTTTGGGATGAAATCTGCAACATGATCCATGGATTGCATAGTACTTATATTAAACTTTTAAATATTTCTTTGTCTAAATATGCATTGAATTTAATTTTGATCATACTAAATGTGAAATACCTCATGTGCTGTCTCATGAGACAGCACATGAGGTATTTCACATTTAGTATGATCAAAATTAAATTCAATGCTTTGTGCCATATATAGACAAAGAAATATTTAAAACTTTAATATAAGCACTATGTAATCCATGGATCATGTTGCTTTTAATATTTTATAAGATGGTAAAATATCATTTCAGGTTAGTTGTTTCTAGTTCTGTTAGTGCCAGCTAATTGTCCTGTTGGTGTAAGTACCAGTGATTGCCATAACTTTAATAACCATTTCAAGTATATTACTGCTTAATTCTATTACTGGTAGATGGCCCATGTCCTGTTGGTTATTATGGTGACTTCTGCAACCTACCCTGCTCCTGTTCTGGTGGAGAGGATGCATGCAGTGAAGTTGCGGCTAACTGTGCCAATGGGTGTGCTGTTCCCTGGACTGGGACAGCGTGTAATCAAGGTAACTATTTTTCATTAGTACAAGCAGCTGATTACTGCTTGATAGATAACATGCCAGCAATGATCTTCATTTATCTTAGTAACATAAAACTGGGAACAGGGGTGTGGAGGGGTATGTTACTTTCATACTCTGGTTTATGGTAGTATGTAGTTTATGTAGTAACCTGTATGATGATATAGTGCTCTTATCTATGAAAGGTTACTGACAAATTAAATAATTCTGTTTTTAAACTTCTACTGTGAGTGTACTGGATATATTGATGTATGTTAAGAAAATTATAGGAACATTATATATCAAATACCATAATTAAATGGAGGAATGTCTAAGGTCAAGCTACTTGTAACAGATTTGTTTTAAACTTGCAGTATACATCCTATCTATGTCCAAATCTAACATGTCAAATATGAGAACTCAAGCTTGCCTTCGTGTCTTGACGTCACAGGGGAAGTGTATCCCTGACCAGAGTGTAGCATACTAAAAGATGCTAACATTGTTAAGGAAAGTAACATGTGCCATTTGCAACGAATTTGTACATCAAAAAAATGCAGTTTGGTCAGCGGATTTGTAGCTCTGTATGCAGGATACTAGGGCTGAGGATCCTTTACAAATTTCAACTGGCATTGAGTAACAGCCTTTGATATTGACTATCTAGTCTACTGCAAACTAAGCCTAACTTAGGCCTAACTTTGGCTATGCTAACTTGTAAGTATATCTACTCTGTCACTATCCGACCAAACACATCCTCATCTGCGCTTGTCTCTTGTTCAACATGTGTACTTGAATTTCTGCCCCTCCCCCATGTGTTCCGGCAATGAACTGTATGATATAAACAGTAAAAATCTTATCAGTAAAGTGTGTATATTTACACTATACACGTTAACACATACCATACATACTTTAATGTGAATAGCATATTGGTATGGTTTGTTTCCCAGACCAGAGTCCCAGTGCAGAGAAAGTAAACAAACAGTAACATCATTTGTTTTCTACTTCCCCTGTCAGAACCAGTCTAGCCAATTTTCTTTGCAACATTTATCATTGCTGCGATATGCTGTATCATTTGTACATAACTATTTAAAATATTGTGCACACGTCCTATTTACAATTTTGTGAAATGTTAGCAGCATCCCGAACAATAACTGCTCTGTTGATGGCCTGGTGCAAGAGAGCTGATTTTCCTTGCTTCTCAAAAGTTTGGATACTCTATTGTGCAGAACGTTTATTTTGATGGAGCTTCTGCCCTCCCACCTCACACCTCCCCTGCCTGTGGCATCACAAGAACAATTGGGTAATAAGATAAAAATATTGTTTTTGTAGCAAAAGTTAGGAAAACACATGTGATATTTTTGGTCCTGTAAGTATTCAATATGAATGTAGCACAGCCGCTGCATGTCGCCTGGTATTTAAGTATAGTGATGACATCATAAGAAAACATTTTCACAGAAATAATTTCTTTATTCCAGACAATGGTGCAGGGAACATCAGCCTAACATATGTCAGAGTGGACTCTGGACAAGCAGCTAACGTGACCTGTACTGTTATTAGGAACCCTCTGGTAACACAGAGTGACTTGGTACTGAGTCCTACTGGTACATTACTTACTGCTGATGAAGATGCAAGAAGTTATAAACAAACAAAGGTCGTGGAAATAACATTAGAGATAGACATGCAAGTGACTTGCTCCGTCAATGGTACTGAGCTTACGGAAACCATCAACCTAATGCCTAATGGTTAGTATTCATAAAGAATTTTTAGAATTTTAGCAGCTTACAGGTCTATGGTGAGATGTTTTTTTGAGTTCATAGGAGAAGCTCCTAGCAACACTCAGAGACAGAGAATAATGTGTCAAGGTAAGAGTTTCATCAGTTGACATATCGACAGCCAGATTTTCTTGATGAATAATAGTGAGAGGTACCAAGGAGGAGCTATTTGTGACACTGAGAGAAAGAAATCATTTTATCGAGGTAAGAGTTTTATTAATTTATGGTATACAGCCAGAAAAATGAATTCAGGGTAATACTAGTGAGTGTAGCACAGAGTACTAGTGAGAGTAACACAGAAAGAAAAGACCTTAACACTCAGAGAACTGAACTGCCAGATAGAAGACAACATGGAGACTGTTCCAGTACCACACTGGATTTACAAGATTAGAGTCACTATCAGGAATCTGGATCTTGGACTGACATCTGACAAGTGATGGTGATGGCATGCTCTGACAAGGAAGACACCACAATTGCAGCAGTAGGTATATAATATATATATCAACTTTATTTATGAACAATCATATTGACTTTTATTGAGAATAATATAGAAGTTTTAACTGTTTGTCTTAAAATTGTTAAAGTTTAATTGCATGGCCAAATCTAAACCATTTGCACTTTGTCTATATGTCAGCACTATAGCTTATTGTAGCCAACTAAGTCTTCACATGTGTTTGGTGCCGGTAGTTACCATCATTGAGGGAGGAAACGGATTAATACTAGCTGTATTTGTAGCCAAAGAAGGCCGGTATGATATATGGCCAAATGTATTACATAGCCTATACTTGTGACATTTACAAAATGTTTAATTAAAAATGTCAAAATTTCCTTCGTCAATGGAACAATCCAGACAAAGAAATAAGGTACTAGATCCTAACCTACAAAAAATATTTGAAATTAACAGCTCTGATGTTACAAATTGTATAAGACTTGTGTATATTAACATACCTAACAGAGAAGCAGAAAACTGTCGTTAATTTGCATGTATTAAAGTTATATAACAAGCAAGAAACCTTTGCTATTCATTATGTGAAGTAATGGTTGGGACGGAGACAGTAGGTGTAGTCTGTTTGCTTGGTTTTATTGCAGACTTCTTGTTCCAGAATGACTTAAACAGGAAGGTGATTTGAAGTAGTTCTTCAACACTCTTTCTTTCTCTGGAATGCAAGTCCAAGCTATTTTTTATTTTCTACAATCACTTCATGTTGATTCTATTAAAATACTTGGATAAAAATTGCCTTCCACAGCTAATTTTTTGGTTCCTTTTTGGTGCCTTGCCGGAAACAAAGGAACCTATATGGTCAGGTTAGTATACATACGTGTGTATGTGTGCGTGCGTCTGTGATACTTGCTTGGGTCCGCAATAACTTAACAATGGAGTGATGTATATTTTTGTCATACTTAATTGCTATGTAGTTGTACAGTAGTGAGAAGGTGTGCCATATTGTGTTTGGTACAGACATTATGAATATTACATGAAGGCTTGCATGTTACATGTAGGTCTAACTTTTTGGGACCATCTGGGCCCAAAAAACCTCTGTGCCCTTTGGTGCAGGGTGTGCCCAAATTTTATTTCCACATCAAATGCATTTTGGGATATCTTTGTGCTTGAGTTTGTTGGGCCAAATATTTTTGGGACCATTTTAGCCAACAGTTTTTGGGGTTCAATATTTTGGGGGCAAATATATTTTTGAGCCATGCACTTTGTATGAACCAAATATGTTTCGGACCATTTAGGCGCAAACTCTTTATTTGGGGGGAGGGACCCACATTTTTTAATTGCAATACCTCCACAACCTGAAATCAGATTATATCCAAACTTGGAGTACAGTTGTTGGTTAGTAGCTGTTACACATGTTATATTAT
>JAIPMN010044604.1:844-17909 GCA_020650975.1 Apostichopus californicus | reverse complement strand
AGTGCTCTCTGATCTATGTAGTGTTCATACTCTTCTTTGCTTTAGTTTCAATGCTATACTGTAAAATTGAGCTCTATAAATCCTCCAGGTCAGTGTGCAAGATATCTACACACGATAAATCTGTGTACAAAACTAACTCAGTGTACAATCCTAACCCCAAATCTAGATACTGCATGCTCAAACTCTTGTTTGCTTTTATCTTCTAGGTCAGGGTAGTACTAAGTTACCATAATTACACAAAGTAGAAAAAATATAAATTCAAAATAAACTCTATCAATACTAGAAAAGTTGTACACAATGGGCCAGCTGATAATCAGCTCCTTCACAATAACACTGTGCTTGAGTTTGTCAATAAACAACAATAGGATCAATTTTTTTTTTTTTTTTTTGTGCAATTAAAATTTTTCATCTGTTTGCTCTGTGAAATTCTACAAATAGTGTATATATACTTTATAGCTTGATGGGGATCAAAGATACACAGGGTGTGTGCTTTATTAAACAAGAGGTTTACACATCACAAAAGAACAAAATCACTTTACCTCTCATCTTCATATACTAAGAGTGATTAGAGTAGTGGATTTGGTCAACAACATATGGACTAATTAAGCCTAATTAAGCAATAGAGTATTATAAATATCTATAGATATATAAGCTTAAACTGATATATACTTATATATATCTTGGACTGTTCTTCATTCATATTATTATAATTAAGACTTGGTCAGGCTAATGGACTGAATAGTATTAAATGAAAGTTTGGTTTCTATGATAATTTACCACAATCAGTGCAAACATTTGCGTCTTTTCTAAATGCCCGTTTTGGAAGTGTCACTAAAATTACTTATATATCTCCCTGTCTATAGTTGAGCTGAACCCTTAAAATATTTCTTATAACCATGGAAACCAAACAATTCTCATTTCCTATTTCATCCCTTATTTTGTCTTGCACAGATATTCCAACACACCGGCTTCTGTGTTCAGTATGTAACCTGTTTATACGAAAACTGAAGACTGACATGCCTATAATTTGGAATTAAAATTTGGAAATAAATTGCTGAATTTGACATGAAACCCATGTATAATTTGATATCGTTAAACTCCATGCACAATACTGTTAATGCTATCAATTGACATATGTAACAATGTTACACTAATTAAAGACAATGTCATAAAGTTGATAAACCATCCCTCCCATCGCATCTTGGGGACAATCTGACAAATAAGATTTATACCACTAACAATAAGACAATTTCTAAGAGGCGGGGGGGGGGGGAGATGATTTCTCTTCCCTGATTCCTCTCCCGAGTTTATGAAAAGCCATCAATCTGTGCATTTGTATTGAAATTTGCTCTACATAATGGAATGAGTTTCTAAAAGCAACCAAACAAATGAGATACCGCTGTAGCTTTCGGGTTTTTAAAGTCAACATCAACGGGTCATTTACTGATGACAAATGAGATTCATCTTCCTTGTAATTATTTCTACAAACATCAAAAGAGACGGCCTCTTGGGAGGAAAGAGAATGTTAACATAGTAATGATAGAGCTCTGTATAAACTTTAAAGAAGTATAAACGTTACGTGGGCGGAAGCTAGCTATGAAAGACGACTATTGTGCTACTACTTTATGGCTCATCTCATTAAGATATATATTCAGTTGATGTCGTCCGCATTTTCACGAGGGGGGAGAGGAGAGGGGGGGGGGGCAGTTTTAAGACTACAGTATGGGTTTTGACGACTATTGAAGACTAGGTCACAAAGTGCGAGTTGAGTCAGATGTAGTGTACAGATACCTTCAAAGACTAAAGTTATCGACAGCTTTCTGCATCATTAAGTTCATGGTATCAAGTGGTACATTCCAGTGAAATTCTTATCAATAAACCTACATAAAAGATGCTGATCTTTCTCCCACAATTCTTTATGAAGTAATCCTAACCAATATATATTACGGGTTAAACAAATAGTCGATACGACTTGAATCTATTAAAAACTACAAAATTAACTGGTTTTGAGTATTTATTACTTGTCTCCTTTACTGATGCACTCCGATCTACCAACAGTATAGCCTACAAAGTGGTATCATCTTTGCACTGCCCTCCTAATGACCCTCTAGCTATGAGGTCACTCCCCCTCTCCCTTCTGTATCTACCCACTTCTGAAGTCCTACAGCATGGTTTTGACCACCCATCTCAATCCCCTTGTATACATCTGGAAGATTTTGTGTGCAAGGAAAAAGCTCCACTTCATATCCCAGCCAACCAGCTAAACGAATAGTCAAGATGAGTTGATTCTGCCTAAGACAGAAACTACTGCTGAAAATATCACAATCACCTTTACAAACCACAATCACACTGCTCCTCTTGAAAGTATTCACTGTTACAATTTACGTGATAATAAATGTAAGTCGGCATTCAACAAGGAATGATTCTGAGGGGGGGAAATTGCTCGACACAATTAGACGCACATTAACGAAGGAACGAAAATGTCAAGAGAAATCATTACAGCCTTGCAACCTTGACGACTAAAATTTAATTCACATCTTTACAGTTAGGAAATACAACGTGTGATATTGCTCCATTTAAAAAAAAAAAAATTATTATTATTTTTTTTTATGGCTTCTTTTGCAAGATATGGTGAACTGATGGATTCTGGATGGAAATAGACATGGAGAATGATTATGAAAGATAAAGCAAGTAAATAATCTGGCTTTTAATTGCATCAAAAGAAAACACAAAATTTCTTGAAACATGCCAGTTAAAGTATATACTACCACCTACAGTTAATTTCCGAGCGTAGTAAACATCCAGATTTTCTATATCACTGTATGTGTCTTGCAAGACAAACAAGCAGTATACATTAAGCCCGACTTCCAATTGTCTGAAATTTATTCCCGAAACATGACAAATTTGTTCAGGCTTCTAAAAGTGTTACATTAATAGGGAAGTAATTATCTGACGAATCAATATCTCAAATTCAATGCTGTATACATCGAATGCTCATTTTAAGTTAAAAAATTCAAGCAAGTCATATGTTTTGTGGTTGCTGTTGTTTTTCTTTTTTTTACTTATTTATTTTTGCTTTTGTCTTTCGTATTAACGAAACAATTTTGACACATTTGAACCTGCTCAAAGTTTACTGAGTACAAAGTACATTTATATCCCTTTACTGTTTCCTCAACTTATCTCGCCTCAGAAGGTAAAGGAAAGTGCTTATATTTCTGTGGTTTTGTTTTAAAATCACTACGCTTGTTAAAATTAATTCCAAACAGGGAATTCATTCCTCAAATGTATCCATTTTCTGTAAACTAAAGAACCTGAAAAGGAACGAAGACAAGGAGAGGGTAAAAATTTAAAAAAAACGGGTGAAATAAACATGAAAGATTCTCTCAAAACATTTTCAGTTCACTGAAGATGTTGCCATAATTGTAATGACATCCCAATCAGAAGAAGCAATGATTACTATAATACTGTTGGAAGGATTCACTTTTAACAAAGAAGAAACGATTTGATTTTCGAAACAGAAAAGAAATAACAGCAGTTCAGAATCTCCGTACTCTTAGTTTCTGGAGGAGTTTTGTTAAAGAAATAATCCGCTGGATAACGGCACAAAACGTTTTGCTCTTCTTTGTATATTCTGTACAGCTTTGTGAAGAAAAGAGGGGAGTGGCTTTGGATGGAAGAATTACAAATTTGATGGCATTCACAGAAATCAGTTGTGCACGATGGCACACCTACTGAAGGCATCCATACTACCCAATGGTCACAAAAGGTAGTCTCCTTGTGTGTGGGCTTACAGTTCAAAATAGACATATCTTAATGCAAGAAATAGCGTTATCCTCAACTTAAACTATACTTTGCTAATTACGATGCATGCACCCCACATTTCTGAAAATATCGAATTGAAGCATAATTTTCAATATTCCACTGATAGAACATTTTGCATGATATGGGATCAGTAAATGAGTAAGCTGTCCTCATTGTCCTGACGTTACGTTACATTTATATTTATTCCTTTCATAACTGATGGGCCACTCTAAAAAACTTGCAGAGTGGATTTAATTTGGGTATTTCAAATAGTTTTCAAAAGTAATTTTTATATAAATAGGTGACAAAAATAGTCTTTTATAATCACATGTTGGAAGCTTCAAAGGTATGATACTGTACATATAAGATAAGAAACGAATTAGTGTTTCCATATTTTCGCTTCCACGATGAAGCTCCAGCATTCATACCTTTTGATGCCTAAGAAATGTTTGTAGGTCTAAGAATTGACCCATTCGATAAATCAATCTTGTGAATGTACACCCCGGTCTATTCTGATGATAATTAATAACATTGGAGACTACGTATATTCTCCAATATTAACTCTGCAATTGATCACAATTCTATATTGCATTCCAACAGGGCCTTACTTTACTTAATACCAAAAAAAACAATTTCTTTAATTAATTAATTTCTTTTCTTTTTTCTAATCTCTATACTCCCAAGAGACCTACCAATGAGATGTTCGACGAAAAAAGCACTTGATGAAAATTGACGGTAATTAAAATAACGGACTTCCACCCATTGAACTTTTGTTTGCATTCTTATATAAACATCAGAAAGCTAGCGGAATTTTAATCAAATTCTACCGTATCAAGGATCTTCTTGGTCAATTCTCAGTAGGCCAAGGTTTGAAATTGGCAGTCATTTGGGAATTACAGGCATATAGACAGAACTGCCCGGGGGGTGGGGGTGGGTGGGGGTGGGGAGGTCATCTGAATGGTTCTAGCATTTGTAAAATGTTACCCAAATTGGCCAAAATTGCCAAACAGATGCAACGATGCATAATCATTATTTTTTTCACATAAAAATCTTACCTTTCTTTTCATAACTTTTGATACACATACTTAAGAAATCTCAAACTTGTAAAACTAAAAACTATTCCTATGTAGAGACAGATTTTAGAGATATTCAAAATTCAGGAATAAAAAAACATTACTTTAAGTGCAGTGAATATCTTCAAAATAAATTGAAACTGAAGGTATAATTATCATAGAGGTCACATATTGGACTACATTTAACAACAAACCACATTCAAATTTTTTTTTTTTGGCAAATAATGATATCTAACCTAGTTTCTGAAAAGTCCTTTCAAATGAAAAGGAGAAGATGCCCTTAGGCTTATAGGCTAAGAATTCTTATGTTTAACAGTGTCTAATGAAAAGTACAAACACTGGAGCACATACAGCATCTCTCACAGGGAAATAATTTATCTGGTATCACATCACAAAATGCTATGAATAATGGGCAAATTACTGTACCAGTGCAAAGATGTACACCATTTTTTTTTTTTTTTTTACACTGGTACCATATCATATTTTTGTGACGTGATACGTCTCATAATCTTTACATAGATTTGGAGTACAGTTTACTGAACTGCACATGAGTACAACCAGCACTAAACTATCCCTCTGTATGTATTCAAGTACAACTACAGTAAATATAGCAAGAGTAGAACATTTTCCATTGGTTCCTATACTACTAATTAGCGAATCTTGTCCAGAGTATAAGAGTACTACTAATTCCCAAGGGTGGCGAGTAACATGAGTATAAAATAAACTACAAGTCATTTATGTCTTAGCCTATCTGTATAGGCAAAGACAGTCCAAAAATGACAAGTCCAAAAGTGTTAACATTTTCTCTCTGTAACACTCAAAACAAACAAATTATCAACAAGAGAAGAAAGAAAACGGGATAAACAAAGAGAGATATAGAGCTAACACTTTGGGGAAATACCATGCTGAATTATTGATGCATTCTCGTGACGAAGATGCTCATTCATGTTGACGGGTTCCAATCAATATTATTTCAACGTGATTGCATGCATACTACTCAGTAGACTATATATATGTCCTGATTGAGAGATTACCTGTAAACTCCTGACAAGAAAAACAGTTACCGTGGAGTCTTTCGTTTCTAAATTATCCAAAACACATCAAAACTGGAAAATCTCTTCTTAAGTCCATAAATTTATCTCGTCTAAACATATGAATCAGATCATGGCACAAAAGTCATGTAAACCATCTAAAAATGAAAACTTAAAATCTTTAATATTTACTCAAAATATGAATCCAAAGTCTTCAGTCTTCACAAAACTTTCCAGAAAAACAATTACAGGTCCACTAATAAGCTGACAAAAATTTCCAAATAATTTAAGATCAATATAAAATCTTGCTAACGACTCTGCTTTGCATGGATCAAGGCAATTAAACTGCAGTATTATGTCAACCTCAGATGAAATGAACCTTTGTTAAACCCGAGCCGATTATTATAAGACAATCATTTCCTGTTGTGATGCCTTGTGACTAGTCTTCTACACCGGACGAGGCATATCCAGTTCTAAAACTTTCCCCTTGTTTTTCATCCTTCGCGTAAACTAGCTATTAAGAAACATATCATGTAATGAATTAAGGATGATAAGACAATGTATTACTTCATAAGAAGGTACTTAATTGAAGCTTAAATTCTCCAGAAATTTATTAATTTACTTACTTATTTATTACATACCACACAATTAATCTACGTATCAACTTGATCTGGACAATATATACTTCCAAAATCGATGCACAATTAAAAACTATTTTTGATCCGAACATCTAATATTTAACAATCGGGGGATGTACCGAATTTAATCGGCAATGGTACGTGAGGGTTATAACATTAATTTTAATGGATGTAATCAATTAGGTTTAATGAAAATTAACTTGGCATCTCCTTCAAGGACCAATTCATACCGGACTAGCCTTAACGAAGGCGAGTCTATTAGCGAAAGGAAAGAAAATAGCAACAGGGAATACTTGGATATAAAGGTCGGCAGCACTGTGTCCTTTTCCGACGGAAAAGTACAATCACAAACTTTGAACTCCTTTGCTTGCTCTGGTAAGTGGAAGACAAGAGCAGAGCAAATTTATTTCATTTCTGAAATTCTGTTAATAATTATTGTTTTTCTGCATAAAATTAACAAAGTACACATCAAAAGTCAGAACTCCTGAGACTTAAAACTTTTAACGATACTGTGAAATATGATGCAAAAGGCTGCTATGTCTGACGCCTAAGACCATCTACTTGAGTGAATGACACATAGGCTGTTCCTTTTAGATCTACAAACCTGAGATTTCCTACATTGTCGGGGCAAAAAATGCTTACCTTTTTTCTTTTTAAATCTTTGGGAGGGAAGGGAAAGGAAACCAAACGGAAGGGGGAAGAGAAAATATAGGGAATTATAATTGAAGATGCCGTTATGGCAATTATTTTGTGTTGTACTGTTCGTTTGGTTGAAATCTCACAAACGCAATGTTCAGTTGTTTTCATTTCTCTGTCTTCAATTTGATTCAAATAAGTGCCAACCAAACCACTACTGGATGAGTTAAAATATTCCCTGTCTATAAAACCACTGCCATCTCTAATTGCAGTATACATTAAAATGCTGATAAAAACATTTCAAACTGTAAAGTGTTTCATGTAACGAGAATAGGCTTCTATACTTCGTGAATGGTAGATTTGGGAGGAAGAGGTGATGGGCGTTGACCCGGAGGAAAGTCTATGGGGGTACAGTGCTAATATGTTACCAGTTAATAGGGTAGGTAAGTAGATGGGAAGATGCAACAGTAGTGAAGAGACAGGTAAGAGAGGTAACATTTGGTTTTTTTCAATGTTGAATAGCACTGAAAGTTCACCAAATTCATGTTTTAAAAAAAAAGGTTACCAAAATCTTGACTTTTTCCTGTATGTTTAATTTTTTTTTATATATATATTTTTTATTATTGTCATCTTCATTGAGGGTAGTCCTGCTCAGTGCACTGCTTTCCAGAGGAGCCCTCAAGCTCTACACTTAATGAATGATCAGTGTGTTTATATACGTTTAGTACTACACAAACATGATTAAACCAAATGGTATTAGTCATCAAAACACACCATGACCATGACTCCTAATGGTCTGGACTATCGTACTTGCCTTGAGGCAAAAAATACTTCAGAGAGCAACTACAAAGTACTACTGGTTAGGCTGAGCCTCAAAATGTGTATAT
Organism: Apostichopus californicus; assembly: GCA_020650975.1. Lineage (NCBI taxonomy): Eukaryota > Metazoa > Echinodermata > Holothuroidea > Aspidochirotida > Stichopodidae > Apostichopus > Apostichopus californicus. Next base: position 9,843 of record JAIPMN010044604.1, on the reverse strand, counting down.
ATCCCTATCCATCCAACCTGTGCATTCACTTTAAACAGTTGACCCAGTCCTACAGTCTTTCTGTGACTCACATGTCTGTAAGTTCCAAAGTTAATTATACCATTTATTAATCCCTTAATGGGATTTACCAATGCAAACGGAATTAAAGAGACAGGAAACCCCATCCTACGGTAGATCTTGGGCTGATAATGGATACTTTTGTGATGACCAATTCCTCCAGTTTTATCTACATGGGGAAACTTGCTCCAGTTGTGACCATTCATGGGAGTGTGATGTGGGTAGGGTGGGGGGGGGGGGTGTCGGGGGAAGTAAGGAAGTTGATGCGTGATGTCACTATAAGATCAATTACTGTCCTCAGTTTTTCTTTTCATATTTTCATGGTGAATGTACAAAGAGTTACCTCTGAAACCAACAATGGTCGTTGAGGGTGCAGTGTTAAAAGATTACCAGGGCATACTAGACAAGGTAGAATGAGGTGCTAAGGTTGTGAGGAGACAGGTAAGCGAGCAGCGAAGTAAATTTACTAGATCATGTTAGGAAACTCAAATATTTTAGCACTTATAATCCCTGTCTTTATTATAGAAAATTAACATTTTGCTATGGACATTAAACATTAACAAATCAACCATATATATGCAAACTTCCATGATGACTCATATTGAGTGAGAATTCAACGGTCAAGTATTCAGTCTTGTATGTGATAGAAATGTTACAGTGTTATCTCCAAGATTCTAAAATGGAAGAATGAGTGACTGGTGGGGTTAAATTCTTTAATATATCTCCATTGCCCACTGTAGATGTGTACTAGTGCAAGATGGTGGCAGTTTTATTGTTATTGCTTCAATCCAATAGATTGAAGAAGCAATTTATAATTCTGGCCACTTGACCTTAAGTCTCTAGGTAGTTATATCCTTTATGGAAGGACTGTCAATATGAGGAGCAGAATGGGCATAGACAGAAGAGGTAAACACTTAGTTATAGCTATAACACACACAAGAAGTTTTAATGATAGGCCACATAAAACTATATGCTTCTCCAGGGTATATGCCAAACATCACTAAAAATATGCATTATACTTCCTATTTTATATGTGCACCATATATATTAGCTAGGATATGTTTCAATTCACACAGAGAAGTTTATATGGATGATAGATCCTGAAGGAAGTGGGCAGGGGGCCTTAGAGAGGGTCAATGGGGGTGTGTGAGGGTGGGGGTGGGGTGCAGTGCATAAATGTTACCAGTTCTTGGACTAGGGTAGATCAGAGTACATATTTGTTGTTGGAGACAGAAATGAAGTCAATACAATAAATTTATCTCAAATTTGATCATATGCCTGGACATAATAGAAGCCATAGAAATGCCAGTTTCGTTATTGAGCATACATTATAATACACAGCATAGCTACCTGCATCTCTGTTCAACTCTCCACGGCACTTTTCGTTTTATCTAAGCTGGTAATTAACTTTTCATTCTGTCTCCTGTCCAATGTTATTTTACGGTGACAAACTCTGAATAAGCACATGTAATTAATAATGGAGTAATCATTTCAGAGAGTACGCCAGGTATTTAACGAGGATCTTAATTTGTAGTAAAAATGCTCACACAGTCCCACTTGAAGCGTCAACTGAACTTTATTTTCATTGACGTCTGTCCTACACTCTAGTCTAGCTCAGATCTCTGGCTTGCTCTGTCCCAGTTTCGGGGGAAAGTTATGTAAAGGGGGAACCATGTAAATTTGTAATTTCTTTTTCAAATTATTTTTATTACTGTGTAAAAGGTTGTAAACATCCCTTAATTTATTCCAGCTGTCGATCATCCACTGGTAAGATATACTTATCTGTATAATACCAATACAATTACCATAAACATAACATGGGACTAATATGATAATTAAATGAGGCTGTCGTGTTTCGCTTGATAGAAACTTGTAAGTTTGGATGAGAAAGGATGTGATGTTTTGCTCTGATTGACGTCACGTGCGTAAGATCATTCACCCATCTTAATAGTGCATGTGCCTTCATTAAGACAGTGCAGGAAAGTGCAGGGAAGAAAGTCAAGAGGGGAAGCAGGGGAGCAGCCCCGGCTAAACTATTACCCTTTTTGCTAGGGTTATGTAGATGGGAAAGTGCACTTGTGGCATGGAGATGGGTAAATATAATAGCACACTTAGGTTGTGTGCACTGAATGCTCTCCCCCTTCTTGGTACTGTACATGGACAATTAGGGGATATTGACTTGTAGGATTGCTGAATATCACCAATATTTGTAGGTTTACATAGATAGGGAAAAAAACATGTTTGGAGCTAGTGAAGGCAGGTAAGAGAGGTGTGAAGTATAGTCAACTGTACTAAACATGCTCTTCAGAGAAACGAATGAAATTTGCTACGGAAGGATTGCTAGCAAATACGTGTAGTTTCTTCCTACGTGGTAGATTCGGAAGGAGGTATAAGTGGGCGGTGCCCAGGGAGCGAGGGCGCAGTGCTAAAAAGGTTTCCAGTGTGTTGTTAGGTAGACAAGAAAGTGCAGATGTGGAGTGGGAGACAGGTAAGAGAGGAGCCAAGTAAATTCAACTGTACAAAAAATGTGCACCAGATTAGTGCAGACAGTAGACACTAAATAATCTTAGCCTGTGGTTCTCACTAATGCTTTCCATTCTGTAACTATGGGGATCTGCCTAGAATGTACGTAGCTTCATCAGGTGGTCTCTTCCACCTTCCTACATATAACTACTAAAAATTCTACCATCTTTGCTTTTATTCAAGTGGAAATAAACTGAACCTGAAATTAGTGGTCAAAGTTCGGTCCCTTACTTTACAGCATGTTGCAGTTCTACAGTGTTGCATAAAATGTTTTGATGATGTAACATGTTAAAGTTCATTTATCATCTATATTATTGCACAGGACTGTTAGGATAGCACACTGTGCATACACACTGTATTATGTTAGGCTTCATCAGCTGGCTACTAAAGTTCACTATAAAACAAAACAAACAACTGGTCTTTAAGTTTATTTTTCACACTTAAAATTCACATGCCAAGTTATACTGAATACTTCATTGATGCTCCCGTGTGAAACTTATCTAAAACAAGAAATACCCAAAAATATATATTTGTAAAATTTGTGACTATATTTCAAAGGACAGATTTCACAGTTTTCTTAATGAATTCAAAGCCACGCAAATCTGCAATGTCAGTTTCAGGGATTAGACTGTCCATGCCTTTTACAACCAATCAATGTTCAGGAGTCAACATATTCCTAACTCTTCATGCATTTGCCCTAAAGTAAAACAGGTTTATAAAGTTAGCCAGCAATTTAACCACAACCTAACGAGCATTTCGTCAACATAGGATTTCAGTTGATCACCCTAGGACACGCCTCCTACATTTTTCACATAATGACAGTTAACCATGAACGAGTACTTACAATGAATCTCCTTCAAATCATTCGATCCTCAACATATCATCTTCGGGACACGTTATATAGTAGTATTAATTTTACAAAAAGCAAATTCACAATTGTTTGGCATTTTTTAAACTACATTATTTGAAATTAAATTTTTAAAGCAATATATATTCCTATGGCTGCAATTGTGCTTAACAAATATGCTGGATATTTTCTTCTTCTTTGGGTGGAAACTACATCTGCGCAGCAATTTGTACGGCGAAGATGGTGAATTTTTCACAATCTGGTTAATATATATTTTGTTAATAAATCTGGCCACAGCAGAGTGAATGATGTATTAATCACAACAATTTCAGCTGAAAGCAGTTATCTTTTTTTTGTAATGGACAAGCAGAGCTTACAAGATCTTAATAGTAATAACGTTGCTCAAGAAAACCCGTTAAGGGGAAGCCACTGAAAGTAAGCCACCAAAACCAACGCTATCAACTGCAATGATGACATCACAGACAACCTGCAATGATGACATCACAGACAACCTGCAATGATGACATCACAGACAACCTGCAATGATGACATCACAGACAACCTGCAATGATGACATCACAGACAACCTACTGTGATAATCTCCCTGGAAGGATCAAGGTTTTAGAGCGAGTCAAAATAGGTTCCATTCATTCAACAATATCTGGAGTAAGGAACAAAAAATATTAACAAGGGATTTTCAACTAACACGTGTGGAATATTTTTCTCTTTAAGATAAACTGTGTGAAGTTGTCTGCCACATCCCCTTAACGAGATACGCTTGCTATTGGAAAACGTTTGAATTCACCAAAATCAACTCAAGATGCTGCTTTAAGTCTACCCCATTATGACACCTAGGGTGTGACTTAAACATATTCAGGTGCGTGTGGCTTCTATTAAAGATAACTGTGACTTTTAAGGTTCGTCGCCTTTAACTGTCGCTCTCCATCCTTTGACGGGAAGTCATCCAAGCAAGGCACGAAAAAGACCCCCCATCTTTGAGGTCTTTTATTACCCATACTTATTGTAATGATATGCTAATTCTGTAAAACTGGGGGGAAAACACAGGAAACAGGCTCAGTGCAATCCAGATATTTAACATACCATGAATAATTCATTTATCCTCATTTGCATGATCATGACTGAAAGAAGTGAGAATGATGGGAGGTGGGTGTCTGAGTATTGAATAAAGAAGATGGTAAAATGGTGGAATGAACAACTCTGACCAGAGAAAATAGTGAAAGGTTGTGAAGAACTATCCCAACCCCCCCCACCCCAAACCCCTCCCCCAAACCCCACCCTAAAATAGGCTTGCTAAAATGTCATGATAGTCACCCAAGCAGCACTTTACTACCACTCTAAGGCATTGTTCACATTGTGAGAACGCAAGGAGGCTCTGCCCCTGCAAGGACAATCGTGATGGTAGTGTAGAGCTTGCATACTCAGCATCCAACCCACCAATCACGATCTTCCTTTCAAGGAGGATCTGCCCCTGCAAGGGCAATCAAAATTAAAGTGTGGAGGCTTGCGCACTCCGGATCCAACCCGGCATTCATGATCTTCCTTTCGAGGAGGATCCCAATCCCGCAAGGATGATCAAGATTAAGGTTGTGGACACACAAGCGTTCAGGGATTCCGGTTATTTGAAGTCACTTCCTCATTGACTGGCACAGAAGTAATGTACTAACGTACAGAAAAAAATCCCTCGCAGAGGAATGTTAACAATCATTGAGACCATTTTGGTGATTTTTCGTTCTTGATCCAACTTGTGTTCACATATGAAGACAGTCCAGGATCAGCTGTTATTACCTCTCTGGGAAAAACAGGATCCTGATTTTCCTTGCATTCTCAAATGTGAACGAGGCCTAAAAGCTGTTTACACACAATGAGATATTTAACTGTCTATTTTAACAATTCTTAATATCTGGCCAAGAATGATGACTTGGAGAATCAGAGCCATTAAGTACATTTGAAAAACTTCTAGCAATTTTTAGGATTCTAAGATCTGGAGCTAAATTTAAAACTGATGATGAGAGATCGTTGAAGTGTCTGCTTTTCTGCAAACTTTTACACAAGCAGCTTTTATTCATTTCTAAAAATCCTCAAAGCCCTATACAACATTCACAGCATTCCATGTGATTCTTAAAAGATTTAATTTTCCAAAGTGAGAAATGTTCTGTCAAGATTGACAAGTATGATAAATCTGTCCACATTGAGTACATATAAATGCATGGTGCAGTGAGGGGGGAAACAGAAGATAATTCAGTGAAATATCACCAGAATTTTGAGCCAGGAGTTAAGAAACACAAGCAGGTTCATTTAATAGATGTAAACATCATGAATGAGATAGAAGGCATTTAGCAGGTTTCATGACAAGTAATTATGTTAATACACAAAAGTCACATGATTAAGGCACAGATAATAAAAGGAGAGTTTCGTAGTAAGTGATGGTAAACAAAACAAGCTTCATCTGACTTCCATCGAGAAATACAAAACTAGACACATCGGAGAGTGGATGAAAATCCTGGCTTATTAAATTCACGATTTTGAAGCAAAGATGGCAATGACCCTATGAGACGGTGTCTTTTGGGAGGTTTAGTGTAAGAATACAATGCTACCAGCTTTTATAGGCTAAAAGCTACCAGTTGATATAGGCTAGGGTAGATCAGAGTGCATATGTTAAAGGCATTGAAGACTCGCCCCAAATGCGGCCATCTGAAAAAGTTAACTTCTGTTGCTTGCAAATGACGTTTTGTTTGTGTCTAATGCAGACAGTAATGAAACGTGATACCTTGTTATCTTTAGCTGGACCTGAGATGTCCATCACTGACTGTATCGTTTGTATACTGTGCTGTGGGTATTGACCGCAGCTGTATGTACTGACTGTACACTAGTGTCTAATTACCGACGGTAGCAAGCTGTGTGTGTATTTTCTGGGATCGATGGTGGTGTTTAACACTACTGTTACACCTCATTCGAAACTAGGTCAAATTACCGACATTAGATGTTTCTTTTTGCGCGAGTCCTTCACACCCTTTAAGGGAATAGGCAAGAGAGGAATGTCAATGAATGTAAATTTCAAAGTTAGAGAAAGGAACAGTAGTAGGTGAAGAGAAATATCAATAAAAACAGATAACTTTACCTTAATTTGCAGCTGTAGCCAAGAAATTTAGGTCCTGCAAAGAAGAAGGGCAAAAACAAAACACATTTAGTGGATCAGAAGTTGCAACCACCAGTAACATACATGTATGGATCCACATCCATATCCCAACCCCCCCCCCTCCCTACCCCCTCTGCTATTCCCACCCCACCCCTGATCGCATCTACAGACCACATCATACAAAAGTTGCATATTCAAGTACAACTTCCTCTCAGAATCATCTTCAAATTAAATGATACAAATCAGGACTATAGACTTTCAGCATCCTCAAGGCCACATCCCAACACAGATAAATGGAAGGGAATAAACAACACCCCCAACATAGTGAGAAAAACCAGTGAATCATTGGCAAGAAAATTGAGGAAAGGTGGAGTTTCATGTAGGCCACAACATCAAAAACAAACTGTGTTAAAGTTGAGAGATGACAGGTGACACATATTAAGATATGGTAAAATTGATCTAAAGAATTTTTATCTAAAAGAAAAGTTTATGTATCAAACTAATTGTAAGCAAAATGCTTTTGATATCAGATGGCATAACTGGAAATCTTTATTTGAAGTTTAATGATTTATTGGTTGTTGTGGATAATATTGACTAATGGTCATAAAGTATATGTTATTATGAACTGTACATTGTTTGGATACTTGATGGAATGATAATAAAAAAAAAAAAATAATAAAAAAAAATAAATAAATAAAGATATGATACAAAGGAACATTAAACTTGTTGGATATTATATCTCTTGAGAATATTTTATTTGCTGACATCTGGTGGAAGAACTATATGTTTATGAGATTATCTGTTTCTAGCATATTAAATGAGGCCTTTTCTGACCTCCATATCAGGCAAAACATGAAGAAACAAAAAAAAAATGTAAAAGCACTTCAAAGGTACAAATCCTTTATAAAATGCTTTCTAGATTCAGAGGTGATCAGGAGATTTATTTTTTGATAAAGAACAGTCACTTCAAAAGAGACCGGACAGTTGAGAAGAGTTGTGACAGGTAAAGATCTCAGATCTTAGGAGAGGAGAGGTCATCATCATGGATGGAATAAAAAAAAAGCAAGAGGAAAGCTCTCTAAACCGTCATATGATTTTGGGGATATTAACTAAAGTCAGAGATATGAATCTAATGCAATTATCCAAAGGCACCATCATTACTGTCAAATTGCCAATTTTTTTTTTCTCTGAACAAGAGTGTGTGGGCGTCACCAAACCTTGCGGATTTTCCATCACAAATATACATATAGACAAAACGTGGAACGATTTCTAAAAAGCTGCGTCTTTAGGGGAATAGGGATGCAGCCAAACTTATCACCAAACTTGGACAAAAGTTGAAGTGATGATAGGAAAAATGATTGAAACATATGAAAGTAGGGCAATTTTGCTTGCACTGGCTTACAACCAAATTCTGGGATTATCTTATTCAATGAAGTATTAACAGAATTTAAAGATAGATCTTACATTGCATTGTTATTTGTTTAATGACCAAACATTGACATAATAGCCTGTCTGTCCATCAAGATGTAATGTAATGTAAATAAAATCTTATATAGCACACTACGCACGATGCATCTGTGCGCTTTAAAAACAATCTAGAAGTGTTGATGCATTCATTGGAATCTTAATGTACGAGCTAGAAAAAAATTTGCAGAAAAACTGCCTGAATTAAAGCAATTACGGTAGCTGTATCATGCTGGAAACGAGTCTTGCATTTAAAGCTTAAAATTGGCCTCAAGCTAATTCAACAATCCAAGATTGTGGAATTCCATTTCAATTAGAGAAACACCAAATACTTTCCTTTGAAATTCTTGAATTAAATGTGGGTGTGGGTCGGCTACTCAGCAGCAAATAAGGTTCTTGTTGTTGTTATATAAGTTATCATCGAGTGAGTGCGTGTGATACCCTTTCAAAGGCTTTCCCATTTTCTGAGACTGAACAAAAAACCCAATTAGAATCAGCTAAATAACTCCTTCTCCGGTGACCAAGCTGGCACTGCTTTTCAAAATGTCACTTGTAACGGAAGGATAAATGCCCTATGCATGGGGGCTTAGGGAAGTAAATGTTACAAAAACATTAACAGCTACCAGCCATAATCTGAATCCAGCTCAAATTGCACTTTGCCACAGCCTGAATGTTTAGAAGACACCACAGGAGGCCATAAAACACTTATGATTGGAAATTAAAGAAAACAAGAGCCCAAGGGCACTGAGGTTCCTTGCTTAGGGGAATATGACAATACACATAATATTATCAAGCAAGATTGGGCTCAAATAGTCCAAGTAATTGTGGTCCTACATGTACCCAAAAAGTAACCAACACTATAGCCAACACTTTTGTGATCACAAATTGTAAAAATTCAAATATTTTTTCTTTGCCCATTTTCTCCCCCCAAAATACTATATTTTTAACATT
>JAIPMN010044601.1:0-17485 GCA_020650975.1 Apostichopus californicus | reverse complement strand
ATTAATTTGCCTTTGTCTTTTACTTCCATTTCCTGTAATAGAGTCTGTTCAAAGTATCTCTTTCGAGATCCGGCTTTAGGAATCACACGTGACTTCAAGTTGGTTAGCATCATGTTTGATCTCTAGATGAAGGCACATATGTCACCAAAACAGAACTAGTATGTTCGATACAGGTAACAAACGCCTACAGTGGAATTACGACCCATCCTTACCGGGATTCGAACCTCTGGACATACAATCAGCGTCCATAGGCTAGTAGTTAGGGTGTCCGCATATAAAGCGGGAGGCCCGGGTTCGAATAATATTGTAATTATGTATATTGTTCACTTTTGCATCATACAAAGCGTATGTTCGGATTTGTTCATTATTGCTAATAGCTCGACTTATAAAATCACAATGTTCGTAGTCGGTCTGAAGTATTTCTGAGGAAAGACGCATGCATTGAATCACTGCCAAGATCTTTTAGCGGAGGTACACGTATTAATGATGTATTCATCATTAACGTTACAATGTAGTTTTAATGTGTATAACTTTCAGTTTACATTGCTATAGTTTTGCCAATCAGTTTCGTATTTAATTGACAAGAGTAGTTTAATATCCATTATAAATTTGTCAATTTTGTGAAGAAAGAAAAACGATATTAAATATTGTAAAACCCTTGATAACTGATGACTGACATGACGCTTGTATTGTTCATATAAGTTATTGAACACTAATTGATACGTAAAACTATTCATGACACTGTTTTTGTAGTAAACTATTTTAAGTGTTTCTTTATAGCCACTTGATTTAAACAAAAGGAAAGTACCTTAATATTTAATGGGTAATTAGTGAACCTTTGATAAAATAACACCATTAATTCATAGGGCTTTATTAACTTCCTAACTAGGTGACGAGAAGTGATCCGGTCAACAGATCTAACGAATTTGTGTAATTTCGTTGCTTACATTGTGGAATGTTTATGTATTACTTTGTTGCATGGCCATATAAAAAAGTTTAAAATTCTTCTTCAGCCATCGTATAGAAGAATCATGTACCACTACCTTCGCCTTGCAGTGATTTTCCTCTATGTGACACACATTGTCATGGTGCAAACTCTAATGACATCAGGTAATCCTTATCGTTTTAATGTTGTAATGGTTTCAGTTAGTAAACTTAATTTAAGCAAAAACAGGCTCAAATTGATGGTGTTTAAAAGTGATGCCACCAATTTCGACTGTGTAATACATCACGCTACTAATTTTATTAAAAACAAAGTAACAAAATTCAATCAGAGTATCAGCAAATACTTTTGAATTTGGTATTACATAATCACATCCGATCCAGAACTTCGTTTTGTTATGTCCCCTTTTTTATTACTTCTAAATAAGTCTTAACTGATATCATAGAGCTAGCGTTCTCGGGACGTACCATCATTATGAAAGGTATGGTTATAAAAAGATACTGTTTCGAATCAACTTTAATAACCTTTTAATCGAACTAAGTGTAAAATCGGTATTTTGATCCTATGTCAACGATTTTTAGTTCTCCAGTTTCAGAACATTCTGTGTATCATTAAAATTTAAGTAAGAGAGTCATATTTTACGGAGGCGTTAACTGCGCATTAACACGAATATGTAAGTACAGAGAAATGACTCACAGGATAAGTGGCCTTACATTACTTAGGTTTTAAAGAAACTCTCTCATATGTAGAGTACAACGAATGATATATTTTCAATAATATCCTGTCATATGCTGAAAATTGTCTTTCCTCATCCTCAAAATACTCACCCACCCTTTTATTATTACGATACATCCGTGTACTTGACAGACCGAATGGTTGAGTATCCCATGTATCCCATGTAACATATATTTGACTAGTGATACCGCTAGTAAAGTCATGAAAAATATAATGTTATTACTTTAAAGCTAGACTTTTTGAGAAAAAAATCTTAGCTCTCTCATATATCAGTCCTATGCTTTATGAAGAACATTACAATTTACATTTCCTGTTTTTCTTTTCCTGTTTTCTCTAACGTGCAGGCAAAGAAGTGGCAAACACCACATTAGCTTCCTTAGGTAACATCGCTGAAATGACCTGTTTATTCGATTCCGCTGATACTCAGTTTATATTGATATGGACATCGATGGAAACCACACTGCTGAGTCATTCATGGGAGGAATCCAGCATCAAAATTGATGGCAGGATTACTTCTACTATCGAATCAAATGGAAAAACGTGTCGTTTGCTTATAGCAAACGCTACGTTTGAAGATGCTGGCGAATACGTTTGTTCAAAGTATTATTACGTATCTGGGAAACCGGACAAATGTCTTTGGAATCTGGATATTCAAGGTATGCTTAAAATATGTTGAAAGATATTAACACCTGATAAGAGAACTATTTCATCGAATGATTTATGTTTAGCTAAGTAACACTTCCTCGATCTCTTTTTCTTTGTAAGATGGACCAAAAATAGTTCATGTATCAAATGCGCATGAAAACCAGACAACCTCAGCACAGTGTTGCATGAATTCGACAACGACTAGCAATGCAACCTTTGAATGGACATTTCTCAGCGACATTCCCTTTTCGCAAGAGACAAGTATAAATACCATGGCATCTGCTCATCTGATATTATCATGTAGCAATGTGTCATTTGTTGCCAAAAGGGGCCATCACGATCAACTGTTGAATTGTTCAGTGCATAATCAGCTTAGCATTTGGTCAACCTGGCAGATGAAAGTTATGTGTAAGTCTGGAATTGTATTTTATTTATCACTTTAATTATTCCAACTTGGGTAGAAAAATAGCGTGTTTTTTTCTGCAATGCTTGGTTTTAACAACGATGTTACCAGTATTAGTATTAGCCAAGTACATTCTTTACAATTTTTTTTTTTGTTATTTTCAGAAAGATATCTGTGGTACACAATAAGAATTTAAACAATGCTCGTAAATAGTTTGCTATATTTCAAACAAGACCTAAAAACAATGTTTCATGTTATTTCGTATTCATTACAGATCCAGCTAGCGTAAGGTGGAAACCACATGATGCATTGTCGAATGACGTCATTGCAGATAAGAATGGAAACGTCAACGTAACGTGTTTGTCAGATGGATACCCATCCCCAGATATTGGCATTCAAAGCCTTGGTACAAATAATACTGGAATCTGGCGAAATTTATCTTTCGTCGGAACTATCCTAGAGATAGACGGAGGGCTCAAAACATGGTTGTATCAAGTTAATATTGCAAGTGATCAGAGTGTGACACTGCGGTGTGCTAGCTTCAACTGCCATATGCCATGTACACATGGTGATGAATTCCTTGTAGAAGCAACATGTAAGTTCTGCACCCAGTTTAAGAAAATTGGTCACGGTCGTTCGGTGTTAGCCAAACATGGTTTAAATTTGAGCTGACCGTTTGTCACCTGAGCATTACCACATTTCCATTTTGGTTATAGTGGTTATGATATGAAAATAAGAAGCAATGATATTGTATTTACCATCAACAAGATATATGAAACGAGGTCGCTGTAATACTTTTAATACATAATGAAGGTATTGGGCAGGGAACAACAGTTCTCCGTGTTGTGTAGCTGTTATGATGACTCTGAATGTTGCTATAAGATACTATGGTTGACGTGTAAAACAATTGCTATACTCCCTTGCAAATGCATATTATCATGTTTTACCAAAATGCCGTTTAATACCAGATAAGTTACTCCATGATGTGGTCCAAGGGGCATTGCTTCTACCAATTTCGATTACCGGAGAAGATATATATCTTCCAGAAAAACGCCAAAGTCAAGATGCACTTACATACACTTTATATGTAGCTTTGTAAGTTACATGCTTACCAAGGCTGTTGATGCAAGTGGTATAAATAATCCATAAAACATTTATAACATAAATGTAGTACACAACCCACTTTACTTGTTATTAAAGAACTATTGGAATAACATTTACTAAGAAAGTGTAACATCCACGTTTGCATATTTAGCCAACTTACCTAGAAGCAGCTATGAACTGCTTGGGGAACCACAGTGAATATTTTCATGTCAGAAACACAGGCCACGAATCAAATATTTTCATCCATTCATTTGAAAAATGTGTAGTACAGTACAAATAAACATGGTGAGAAAATGTACTATGTTAAAACGAATACATATTAAAAACATAAGAAGCATTATATGTATGAGAATACATAAAGAATAACCTTTTCACTGAAATAAAAGGAACCAGAGCTACATCTGGCTAAATAATTTGAGAGTAAAACGTGGATGTAAGCAACAAAGAGAAAAGAGCAGACAATTCAACCATTGACAACTATATTATGCATGAAGAATTCAAATTGTAACATTTTAAACTTTAAAAACATATATCTAGCTTTTCGAACAAAGGGAAGGTATGATCAATATATTCTACGTATGAGATACTACATACAAGATGTACAAACATGAAATAAGTGGTCAACCGTTTGATCATGCTTACAGACATAGCTACGTTATTGTTAACAAATGTAAGTTATATACTGTCAGTCCGTGGTTGGGGTGGGAGCCCAGCTTTCCTTCTTTAGACTATTTGTAGAATTAAGGGCATTTTATTTTTGTAAATAAAAAATGAACATTTATTTTCAACTAGTTGACCCGCGAACAGCTTCGTATTTTTTTAATAAATACATACTATCACCCATGTAGTTTGGTGTGATTTAAATCTTTGATTCCCTTTTGTTCATGATGTATATCCCTTACCCGGCAAGCCACCGTTAAAATATAAAAGGATCTAGTCACTTATTAGATTACAAGTACATTTGTTGATGCAAATGGTAAGTACGTTGCTCATAAATTACCAAAGCAGGCAGGTTAAGTGTTGTCAAATTTACAGCTGACCTATTTCTCACATTCTGTCTGGTCATAAGTTACAAGTTTAAAGAGGGTGTAACTTTTTTTCTGTTAAACATACATAGACTTAACAATGCATTAATAAAATTCAATTTCACTTTATTAACGGACAAACAGTTGCAACTCTTGTACTTGTGTATCCTATGGCAAAGTTTACTAATTACTTGTATACTGTAAAACTTCAATGGAAGTCTCATTCCATGCAATGTATTTAATATGACAGAACTTCCTCATGTTCTAGTATGATGTGCGGTGTATGCTTTATTATCCTGATTTTCTATCGTATCCAGACAACAATGACTTCAAACTATTGGGACAATTACATTACTGTAGCTCAATTTTACTTACTAAAGCATTCAACTCATCAACACTCATGGGGTCATGCAATATTCAGCTACAAATGAAATACGTATATAGTAGCACGTGATAGAAAGTGTGCTTTACGTACCATTCCATCCAATAATGCTGCATGTACTTATATCTAGACTAGCAATACATAAGTGATTTATATTTAGCAGTAGTGAAGTATTCGACGTTTGGCTCGCAGTTCAATATGTAACATTAGTTTAGTCTATAAATAAGCAGATCGCACATTACAATGCACCTTAGGTCATACAAATATCAACATGACATATTGGTAACCGATACGAGGCTTTTGCATATGGGTCGAGATGGTTGATTTTTGTCCTTATCATTTGTTTGTCTTAAAAAAATGAGATAATATATGTGTATATTGTTATTGTATTTCATTTTGACAAGTTCTTCTTAAGCCATCGCAATTAACCTCAGATAATTACACAAACTAACTATGATTGGTATTAACAAGTTACACTTAGGGCTATTATTATGTTAATTGTAAGGATTTCACGATAGAAACAGTACAATGCTTAAGTGACAGCTCCATTAATGGTGTTCTTAAAGTGCAAAACAAAACACATAACGCTTCGTTTCAGATGTGGCATCAGTTCGGATGACGACTCCCGTAAAGTTAAACGTTGAGATTGGTGATAACACAACGATAACTTGTCAAACCCAGGGGTATCCACGCCCGAACATTTTTATCGAGAAACAAATTTACTTGGGAAAGTGGGTGAAGCTGCCCTTTCAACCAGTCCACATAGAAATGACTACTGATAAGCAGATTACATGGCAGTTTCAATTTACACACATTGCAAAGGAACACGAGGGCCAGTACAGATGCGTTGCCAACAATACAAACGATGACTTTGCATTGAGTGATTCGGTGATGGTGGAGATCCAAGGTAAGTATAATGCGCTTTTCATTTTTTAATGGCGTTATAGTATCATCAAAGAAGGTATTCAACATTTAGTACACCATCTCTCTGTTTGAATCGTAGCAAAAAGATTCCGGGCAGAGAAAGTAAGATTATGATTTAAGACCAAAATGTAGATGATGAGTTAGTGCTCTAGAACCTTCAGAAGGTACAAGTCAACGATCGAACTTTTAATACATATGTCTATGTATCATACAAAAGCGACAGAGATTTTGATTGAATGTTTAATTGCAAAAAGAAAAGCTAGTTATGCTACCTCTGATCAGAACAGATGTTTTTTTTTCTCTTTTTGTTATAGTTCAGTGGTAGTGAATTCTGTGAAACAAAAGACAAGGATATGAAATGTCTTCATGTTGCATAGAATCTAAAATTATGTTTATATGAACCTAGCTAAGATCATGCCTCTAAAGGAACACATTAGTTATATCTCCTCTTACCTTGGTTATTCATTTGTTTTCTAGAAAGAGACGACTACAATGTTGCCAGCAGTACTTACCAAACGTACATTATCTCCTTCACCGCAGTTATTTTTGTAGCATTAATGTTGATGATAAGTGGTAAGAGTTTCGGTATTATATTCACGGTTTACATTATCATACAGATCAACATGAAATAAAAGTCTGAATAGAGTTAACATAAGATGCAACTCTTTATTGAATTGATGATATGAACTTCGTTAAGACATAATACACAAAGAAGCTACATAGATGGCCAGTCAAACATATACATATATCCATGCAGTTTGTTTGCTCTAAACCCTTCGAATCAAGTCTGTTCCCTGAAATATACTATTTTCAATTTGGAAGTTCAATAGCGCCTTTCGTTGATTTTGAATTGTCTGTTGTATTATCAGTTCAAGGGTTACAGGTATTCAGAATATACCAAACGTACATTACCTCCTTCACTGCAGTTATTTTTGTAGCATTAATGTTGATGATAAGCAGTCCCACTGTCGTTTGAAGTATGTGAAAAACGTACTGTGACTCCTCTTGAACAGTCTCTTAATAAAAGAATGAAACATTACACGAAATTTCCTTTTTTTATTAGGAAAGGTATTTCTAAGGCAACTCAACCATGGAAGTACGACCACTTCCCTCCCAAGTAACGTCGGGTAATTATTTTGATTTCTTTGTACTAATGAAACAAAATTATCATTTGAAAATGCTCATAAATGAGTAAGTCTGTCATGACTCAATAATTTAGATTATGTGTTTACTAAGAAACATTTCTGTATTTTGCCTGAAAAAAGCTTTAGCAATTGCCAGACCAATCGCCTTACTACAGAGAATGAAAACCCAGAAACAGGTGTTTACTACAGTGTGGACACAATACCGTTGAAAAATGTCACTGAAGCAACAGTTGGTCCACATATAGCTGAAAGTAATGTGTTATTCATCAATAAAATAAAACAAGGGGATATCCGACAAAGATGGGTTGGGAATTTGAAGTCTGAATCAAGAGTCAACAACAGAATTCATATATCGACACCTGGGCAGAAATGTAAGTTATTTTTTTTATAGAATCTCAATAAATGAAAATAAAACATAAACCAAATTTTGCTTGTATCTGGACATGGATTCCTATTAAATATACTTATATAGTTATGTAAATGCAGTAGTGTCCTTTGTATGCTGCTCGTTTATTCCTACCGGAAGAACGGACAAAACAGTTTTTTTTCAATTGATACTACAACATTTTTTTTTTTACCTTAATCTATTTTTCTATACAAAAAATAATTGAAAAGAGCAGTTGGTATGTTAATGTAATATTATTTACAGTTAGAAGAAGCAAGCCAGTATACATTATGATCATTGAGACGTTTTGTACAGCGACTGTTGTTTGTTTTAATGATTTAAGCTAGCTACGCTGTGGTGGAAGAATGGAACCACTTCATCCGCAACGTTGGCTATTTACCTCCACATGAGAATATTGTCAACTTACTTGGTTTCTGCAGAAAAATGGGTGAGAAATTTTCCGATTTGTGAAAGCAGTTAATGTTAGTAAACATATATAGTTACGTATAGTTAAACTCTTACAAAATATTTGTATCGCAATTTTGATTCTATAGGATATTCGATTGTATATCATTAGAATACTGAAACCTCGTCCATCAATTGAAAATGTTACAAGATTTGTTTTACTATTAAACTAATGTTCGTTTTTTTCTTGATACAAACATGCTAGGTATCGACTATTGCTTGCAAGAAGATTTATGCAACGGAACCGTACGAGAGTATATAGAGACACATTACGGACAGGATTATCTTTATGGAAATGCCATGGAACCTATTCCAAGTTGCTTTTACCGTTTTGGAAGAGATCTAATTTGCGGTGTCCAGTTTCTGCATTTACATGGCGTAAACTACATTTTTTTTATACTTGTTACAATGCACTTATCTTACTCCCCTCCTATACAGAAATATGCTACAAAAGAAAATATTCAGTTTTCTCAGCAAATGACATATACAAGAATATATCTCTATGTATATGTTTCGAAAATACATATCGAACATTTATTTATGCATTTCTTGCTTTTATCATTTTTAGTGGATACATCCTGGAATAAGTGTAATCAAGTTGCTGTTGAATAATACCTCGACTGGTTGTAAACTGTACGACTTTTGTGGACTAACAGTAGCGGAAGAACGCATTGAAAAAGAAATTAGAAAGGTGTTGATATTCGTTCACTTTTTTGGGGGGGGTTTTTTGTCATAATTTTCATAACTGACACTCTTTACTCACTGCTAGGTTAAATAAACGCAATTTTTATTTATAGGTTTTAATGGTAACCTTCACGATATCAGTACATAATTAGTTAAGGTAGATCTAGTTGTAGCATACTCTAATAAACGAAGTTCAAGAATTCAATTGATAATCAATTTAAAAAGTAAGGGGTTAAGTTTAACTTTAATTACTAAGCACCCCGAATTTTGCCATTGTATTTCCTCATTATTGCTGTACTAGCTAAATGCAAAGGACAATGGCAATAGAACGTGAGGCTGGCAACAATGCTATGTTTCCAATATATGCATATCTATATAAATATATATATACGTTGTCACTAAAATTGCTAACTTCCACTAGTATTCAGTCACTAATATAACTCCGTGGAGACAAGTAGTATCCTGAGTGTGTATACCTATATAGGAAAGTCAAGTGGAATACTTCATGCATTTGACGAGCCGGGTACATGCTCGACTACAAGTTCTGAAAGCTACATCATTTTGCTTTTGTTGAACGGAACACACTCAATTTTCGTCTGCAATAAAGAATATTTAGAAGTTTAACCTACAACGTTTCTTTTCAACAGAATAGTCCCATTCCTTTTCTCAGCATGGCTCCTGAGGTGTTTCTCCAAACAGTTTACACTCCAAAGAGTGATATTTGGTCAGTTGGAGTTGCATTATGGGAAATATTTTCTTATGGTAAGGTTACTTTTTAAATGAGAAATGTTACTTCCTTTCCTCATTAATTTAGACAATCATTATAATGTCTCGAAGCATTGCAATAGATGTATACATTCCAATAAAATTATTGCGATAATAATTCAGTTACACATGTTCCTTTACAAGGGAAGTAGCTTCTGTATTTGGCTAAACAACTGTCATAGTCATTTCTGATTGAAATATGCTGATGAAATATTATATATTTTATCATCGAATACAAAATGAATTCAGTCATCGAATTAAAAAACATGGACCGAATAAGATATCTTTTTTAAGCATAGCTTTATCGCTAAATACACATTTACAAATGAAATAGATGCTGTAATTGATGTCCCTCAGAAACGGTTTTATTTCCTGTCCATAGGAGCATGTCCACCAACACATGAAGACGTATCAAGTATGAAGGATGTAGTAGCAAAGCTCATGCGTCCGGGGAACTGTTCCGAAATACTGTTAGTCTTTTCAATTGAAATGAAGACAAATTATGTTAAGGTTCTGCTTTCAAAATAATTTGTCGTTGTTTACGTATTTTATTGCATTTATCGGTCAATTGAACTAATCTTTTTAATGTTTGCGTCCTATAGCTCCTCAATGTAATTGTTGCTACAAAGTTACTGCTTACACATTGTATGTAATGCATACAATTCTTAGCTGCCTCTTCCTTGTCAGGTACGCAACATTGACGCAATGCTGGGAGTTTAATGAAGAGGATCGTACAACACTTTCAAGCTTGAAAACATGTTTAGAGGTCAACATCAGAGACGAATGGCCAAAGTCGACAACCAACATCGAAATGGTAAATTCAAAATGTCTAAATGATCTTGGTCAGCTTTACCTTAGTGTTAATGAATTATAAAATGAAATTTCTCACTGGCATCCAATTAGCATACCTTTTCACGGAATATGTTTGGTTCAACAGAATGTAGAAGACTCGATGAAAACTTTGCCATTCAGCAACAGTCAAATAAAACAAGCAATGTATGAACGACACATTGAAGTCTCACCACGAAACTGAGAGGGTTCTTTGGTTCCAGAAAAAATGAACGCAGCTTGATACAGCATTTTATAACTCAGCACGCTTTACCAACATCTTTTGCACTCTTCATATTCCAAAACGCATTTAGCAACAACATTTATTACCCTTTAATATCTTTAAAATCGTTATCAACATTATTAACAAATGTTGGTGGTGAAACTTTGTTAACAACGTTCATAAGTGTTGAGCAGCAACTTTGATAACTTTAATAAATATCATTTAATCAATTCTTTTCAAAACGAATGTTTCGTTCGACGTGTTTATCGTATGATAACAAATTAACACGTACTATTTTGTATTTGGAACGTGTAAGCAAATCACGACATATTCATATGGCATCGAGACACTGTACAGTATCTGGAAGTCTTACTGTAATAACCAGTTGACTAAGTGTACAACACAAAGGTGTAAAATGATTGGTGAATGTAGCACCGCGACATCATTGTATTACCACTGGCAGTCGTTTTAACGGCAGTTAGTCGCTAACTTCAAAGTAACACCTGACATTTCATTTAGCAAACAAAAGTCAACGCTAAGTTTTTAAGTATTCAATAAGGTAAATAAAACAAAATTAAAAAAAGTGTTAACGATAATGTTATCATAAGCTTTAGCTAAAGCTGGTCTATGGCAAAGTTTGTTTTCAATTTAGCGACTTTTACTGTAAATACGACAGAATTATTCAATTTGCGGCTTTCGTTGGACTAGCTTGTTTCGACTGTCATGAATGCATATTCTATTCAATAATCGTTAAAACATATCAACCCATGTGTAGTGATTAAAATGATCCTTTCATACAAATTGCTTGTCATGAACTGTGTATTTCCTAAGCTAAAAAATCGCACTGTACAAACAAATCAAAACAGACTCTTCAGTAATTGACCCCTGTACTGATAGACTCTAAAAGTAAACAATAAATCTTAAAGCTCGTAAAGATCCATTCATTGTGTAATATACTTTTATGTTATCATAAATAGATTTACAATAACTATATCAAGAAGTCTTCATTGTAATGTAACATGCGCTATAATGTATGGATTTAAAGTATGTCGGTAATGTATATAACACAGATTGAGATCGATGAGCTATTTTTCTTATATAAAAGGTCAGAGGCAAAACTTCAAACCCAAAATAGACTGTACAATTGGAATACACAATCCTGCTAGTAACTGTATGTACAGGGACAGGGATTAGGAAATATTGTATTTGTTAAATGCCCCACTACGATGAATACCTATACAGTAATTGTAATGTTATTGATATTATACTGTGTATGTACCGCCTGGGTCACCATATCTAACTTGTAGCTTGAGGATAAAGTGAAGTTTCATTTGGTAGTATGCGATAGATTTAGCATGTTATGCAAGCTACATATCAAAGATAATGAGGTACATGTAACTTATCATTGTCATGCACGATTTTTTACTAATTGATGGGATCCAACTGAATGATGAGCAGTAGCGCAGAGTACATTACCGAGTTAGGAAAGTGTGGGCAAAGCACGTGCTCTTGTATGCTCTTGTCCATATGTTCAATACGTAAACGTGTATACAGGAGGGTATACGGAAGCCAGGGTAACAAGTGCCCATTATCAAACGAATTTCTACTTGCTGTTTTGGTGAGCTTCAAATATTAAATATTATCGAAAAACATCCAATGCATCGCATTAAGTCAGTAGCATAGCAATGTCCAGTTACAAGAAAGATCATAATCAGGTAGTAGAATTGTAGTAACCAGTACTAAAACACATGCTCATTGACGTAACTCCATCAAAGCGCCGAAATGCGTAGTTTCGTCTTCTTTTAACATTTACACAGATTGAATTACTTTCAGTTAACTAGTATACATTATGGTTTAAGTAGCTGTTTAAGGTGTACAATCATTATTCGTGAGTTCTAAAAATCGACTAAAACGGATTGTGAATTTTGTTCCCTATAGTGCATCATATGATGATAGGGGGATATTATGTATTATGTATTATTATGTATTCTGTGTTATATTGTTAATGTTGACTTACTGGTATACATTTTTATGATTGTATTAACTAAGCAAAAATCCGTTCTGTACAAACAAATCAAAACAGTCTAAATTATTTGGACACTGTACTGATATATTATAAAAGTAAACAATGCATCGTAACGCTCAGGCGACTACGAAGTTTACGATCAATTCAGTGCGTATTAAAAATTTGGTTTCTTCATGATCTTATGATTAAAGCCACAATAGCTGTATCAAGAAGACCTCACTAAAATGTAACATGCGCAATAACGTGAGGATTTATAGCCCGTCGGTAATGTGCATACAGGGGTTGAGATCGATGAGCTATTTTTCATATTTTTAAAGGTCAGAGACAAAACCAAATACAGACTGTAAAGTCGGAATAAAACCTCTGGCAACTAACTTTGGCGTAGCGTATTTGTATGTGTAGCGCGGGGGTGTCGGGAAGAAAACGGGACTTTAAATTACGTATTTGTATAACGCCCCACTACGATGACTAAACACCGAAATTTTAATGTTATTTGTTGTGTTATAATGCTTGTCTATGATCCTTCTATGCTACTGTACCTAACTTGTAACTTAATATAAATGTATTTTTACTTAGTTTTATGCGATATATTAAGCCTGTTATGCAAGCTACATATAAAATATAGTGTGGTACATGTAACTTATCATTGGCATGCACGCTTTTTACTAATTGATGGGATCCAACTGAATGATTCTGCAGTAGCCTATAGTTCAGTACCGAGTTAGAAAAGTGTAGGGCAAAACAAATGCTCTTTTATGCTCTTGTCCTTATCTTCAAAAAAAGCTAAACGTGTATACAGGAGGGTATACCAGAGGTGAAATTTAACCATTATCGACCATTTTTTCTACTGCTTTTTGGGTAAGCTTAATATTAGCTAAGGTACCGAAAAAACATTTAATGCATAGCAACATGTTAGTAGCATAGCAATGTTTAATTATCATAATGATCCTAGTCAGTAGAAATCGTAGTAACCAGTACTCTAAACACTTCCTCATTAACGTAACTTCATCAAATGCATAGTTAATGTATAGTTTCCTCTTATTTTAACATTAACACAGATACTTTCAGTTTCTAATTACATAATTAACTATTATATACTATGGTTGAAGTAGTTGTTAAATGTGTAGAATCACGATGCGTGTCAAGGCTTGGATTGGGATTTGTTTCCTCTATAGTGCTTATTATACAACACCTAATTATATTCCGGCCATTTGATTGGTCAATTGCTCGTCGATTGCATGCAAAATCCGCTCTATTGCACTCTATAAAAAGGACCATGGGTTATACTTTTTTGATAGCACTTTTTTCAATGGTAAGAGAGCAGAGAAACCTGTCTGTTCAAAACAATCTGTTGCATGGGTGCATTTTACATCCAATTATATCCAAATTTGAAGGTGTTGTATAAAACAAATAATGAATGGTTTCCATTCGTGCAATAGTGCAAATATTTCATTCGTTGAAAGATGTAATTTGTTCCATTCAACTCGGCTGCGCCTCGTTGCATGGAACATTCCATCTTTCAACTCATGAAATATTTGCACTATTGCACTCATAACCATTCATTATTTGTATAATATCGTATTATGATATAAAGCGGGTAAATTTATATATTTTTACCCAGCCAGCCAATATGAGAATGTTTAAATGCTACAAAACTGAGAATTTATTTATTAAACCATGTTTTGTCGAATGTTATCTTAGTTTGTACAATACTCTATAGAGTTGGTACAATTGTCAATCACATGCAAACGTGTCTTTAAAATGCACGTTGATATTTATTCACAGTAGTTTTGCAGGTTGTTGCCTTCAAATTGTTTTATCCTTCAATATGAGCACCCATAATAAATCTTGATTTTATAGCTAAAAGGTAAAATTGAAAATTTAACATAGGGTTAACATTTGAATGTCTTTGTAGTTCCAAGTAGCATGTTGGAAATATTGTACTTGAAGGATGTTGTAAAAAAACGTTACTACTGTAAAATATATTGTTGTATAATTGGTTTACACACCGTTCGTATATTCAGTTAATCCCAATTTACATTGATGCATGTATACGATATATATTATATGCTCTAGATTTAGTGACGTTATTGTTTTGTTTCATGGTTCTACGTATGTTCAGAAATCTCGGTTAGAATTTAATTATTCTCACCCGTGACAATGACATGATATCAAAGTACCAGTGTGCATTGTTGCAGCCAAATGATGGGTTCGAACATTCAAAAGCATCACATAAAGAAACGTCCTTTTTCAAAGCATATAAAACATCATCAACAGTAAAAATGTGAGGGGTATCTGAACAAGGCGCGCTGATCGTTTGTGTGAAGTGCATAACGTGCCATATACATTGGAGATATATATGCTACGTCCGATTTATTCTCATTTAGGTGTAGCTTATGATAATCCTAGACTGGATTCGAGCAAGGCCTTCGGAAGTCTAAACGTTAAGGTAAGCATAACGTTGCTATTATAGACCTAGTCCTATGTCTAGACTTAATTAGTACCACAGGCTAAACATATTGAATTATTTCAGTGGTTGGCCAGAAATTCAACATGTATTCTAGTTTTTTGACGTGAGTAAAATAACGATTTACAATAGGCATGCTAGAGCGAATAAGTTAAGCTGAACGGCATGACGACAGTAGGCTAGACCTAACCATACTTAGTCAATGTTAGGTTATAACGCGAAAGGTCTGAAAATTGCATACAATTTATGTAAAACCTATTGGCACAATTTGTTTGGAATGTTGTCGTCTTAAAACTTAAAACGTGTTCAGTAGATACCACCTTGGGTGTTTTCTCGGTCACTATTGTACTTGTCCACGCTCAGTCATTGCATTCTAACAGTGATATATATTTAGCTTTGTTGATCCTATTATTATGTTACTGAATTTTGTTTTATTTAGCTAGTTTTAGGCTAGGCCTATTTGAAGTCATTTTTAAAATTGCATGTCGATCACAACAAAGAGTTTATCCACTCCAATGTACATGGCTTGGTCAGTTTATACTGTGTCAATAAACAGTTTAAACTTAAGTGTGTTATAACACCGTAACACAAGTTAGACATGTCAGCAGATGATAATGTGCAAAAATTACTATCAGACGAATTCATTACTCAAAAGCTGTTTCAACTAATGACTGGTTAAAAGTCTAAACAACTATCCCTATGTTTGACTAGTAAGTATACCTTGTACAGATGGTTCAAATTGCAGATTTAAGCATGTTGCAGTAAAGTGTGATCCACTTTCTGTTCAATTATGGACGAAATTATTGGCGAAACTCATAGAGTAGTCTGATTAGTCCAGTCAATCATTGTGTATATGATTGTGTGTTTAGTATTGTCTGTTTGTAATTCCTTCTCAGTAGCAACTGGTCAAAAATGTAACACGGGTTAGGAAATTATAACACACATCAGTTTTAACTGATGAACGGGTACTCTCCTTTAACAGTTTAAGATGATAAGACCATGATAATTGGGTGGTTTATCATATTATTGGTACATTTGGCATTTGGAAGCTATGGATTGTGAAACAGGTATAGGTTTAGTTAGTTTACGTCACATGAAATTCAAAATTTAATTGAGTGATTGAAGACCGAATAATCCAAATAAAGCTACGACAAAACTTACCCTATTATCGAGGTTACTATTTTCTCAACTTTACTTGGATGTACTTTGCCTTTAGTAAAACATATCATAGCGTCCATTTTAGTTGTTCTAAACATATGGTTTTGTATTTAGCGTGGCTTTATTACGAACAACATGAAGACAAATAACTAATGAATCTTATTTCATGATAATATGCTTACCTCTTTAAGACGGAACCTCTTACTTGTTAAAGCCGTATAGTAAAACAGTCACCACGTAGAGAAGCAACATTACTAGTGGTTTCAATATCGCCTTCAGTAAGTTATAAGACGAAACGAGTAACCACCCAAGCGTATTGCAAGTGCACTTTGAACTTTTATATTTTGTTAACATTTGCGGTACAAAGGTATTAGTCTAAAAACGAAACTAAGCCTGCACAAACATTTGTCTGTATTTACATTTTAGATAAAATACTATTGATAAAACAACTATTTTACCGCAATCAATAAGCATATCATATAACTATATCATATAACGTGTGCAACGTTTGTCTTTTGTTTCTGTTACTGTTATTAAAAAGGATTTAAACAATATATGTATCATACCGTATGATACATGCACACTGAACAATGACATCCGTTATTGTACATATTTCGTGCATCCCTTGCTTACGATGTGTGGCATGCATCGTACATAAATTGTTTATCTTCACATTTCCATTTCACATGATGACGTCTTTTCGTGTAGAATATACGTTGCTTCTAAAATGATAGGTGGCACTTTAATTGTCGCCACATCTGTCGAACACTCTTCAACCATGGTGTTCTCAATTAGAGGCCCAACAATGTCAGTTTACATGATTATATTGATGTTTGTAATAAATCTTTTCTTGATACCGTAGGAAGGTTCCTTTTGAAGTTTCTCTCAAGGTAAGACTACCTGATGAGACGTATAAACTATTGTTTAACTAAAAATAGTTGTGATTCGAATACGGGAACATACGTGAAAACCATATGAAATTATGGAATTTCAACTGTGAAATTCGCAAATATTATGATAATGCAGTTTTATCTACTTTATCTGCAGACTGAACCACGTTAAATCACATCGATTCGTATCACGTTAATATCGTATGCTTCCAGTATTCAGTATATATATTTTTATTTATTATTTTTGTCATACCGAATGCATGTCAACCGCGTCTTCAAACTTGAAGC
>JAIPMN010044594.1:0-11029 GCA_020650975.1 Apostichopus californicus | reverse complement strand
ACTATGTACTAATAATACATAGATATAGCTATGTACCAGTAATACATAGATATAGCTTTGTACCAATAATACAGAGATATAACTATGTACTAATAATACATAGATATAACTATGTACCAGTAATACATAGATATAGCTATTTACCAATAATACATAGATAAAACTATGTACTAATAATACATAGATATAGCTATGTACCAGTAATACATAGATATAGCTTTGTACCAATAATACAGAGATATAACTATGTACTAATAATACATAGATATAAATATGTACCAGTAATACATAGATATAGCTATGTACCAATAATACAGAGATATAACTATGTACTAATAATACATAGATATAGCTATGTACCAGTAATACATTGATATAACTATGTACCAGTAATACATAGATATAGCTATGTACTAATAATACAGAGATATAACTATGTACTAATAATACATAGATATAGCTATGTACCAGTAATACATAGATATAGCTATGTACCAATTATACAGAGATATAACTATGTACTAATAATACATAGATATAACTATGTACCAGTTATACATAGATATAGATATGTACCAATAATACAGAGATATAACTATGTACTAATAATACATAGATATAGCTATGTACTAATAATAAATAGATATAGCTATGTACCAGTAATACATAGATATAGCTATGTACCAGTAATACATAGATATAACTATGTACCAATAATACAAAGTGATAACTATGTACTAGTAATACATAGATATTGCTATGTACTAATAATACAAAGACATAACTATGTACCAGTAATACATAGATATAGCTATGTACCAATAATACAAAGACATAACGATGTACGAGTAATACATAGATATAGCTATGTACCAATAATACAGAGATAAAACTATGTACTAATAATACATAGATATAGCTATGTACCAGTAATACATAGATATAGCTTTGTACCAATAATACAGAGATATAACTATGCACTAATAATACATAGATATAGCTATGTACCAGTAATACATAGATATAGCTATGTATCAATAATACAGAGATATAACTATGTACTAATAATATAAAGATATAACTATGTACCAGTAATACATAGATATAGCTATGTACTAATAATACAGAGATATAACTATGTACTAATAATACATAGATATAGCTATGTACCAGTAATACATAGATATAGCTATGTACCAATTATACAGAGATATAACTATGTACTAATAATACATAGATATAACTATGTACCAGTTATACATAGATATAGCTATGTACCAATAATACAGAGATATAACTATGTACTAATAATACATAGATATAGCTATGTACTAATAATAAATAGATATAGCTATGTACCAGTAATACATAGATATAGCTATGTACCAGTAATACATAGATATAACTATGTACCAATAATACAAAGTGATAACTTTGTACTAGTAATACATAGATATTGCTATGTACTAATAATACAAAGACATAACTATGTACCAGTAATACATAGATATAGCTATGTACCAATAATACAAAGACATAACTATGTACCAGTAATACATAGATATAGCTATGTACTAATAATACAGAGATATAACTATGTACCAATAATACATAGATATAACTATGTACCAGTAATACATAGATATAGCTATGTACCAATAATACAGAGATATAACTATGAACTAATAATACATAGATATAGCTATGTACCAGTAATACATAGATATAGCTATGTACTAATAATACATAGATATAGCTATGTACTAATAATACATAGATATAGCTATGTACTAATAATACAGAGATATAACTATGTACTAATAATACATAGATATAGCTTTGTACCAGTAATACATAGATATAGCTATGTACCAATAATACAGAGATATAACTATGTACTAATAATACATAGATATAGCTATGTACCAGTAATACATAGATATAGCTATGTACCAATAATACAGAGATATAACTATGTACTAATAATACAGAGATATAACTATGTACCAGTAAAACATAGATATAGCTATGTACCAATAATACAGAGATAAAACTATGTACTAATAATACATAGATATAGCTATGTACCAGTAATACATAGATATAGCTATGTACTAATAATACATAGATGTAGCTATGTACTAATAATACAGAGATATAACTATGTACTAATAATACATAGACATAGCTTTGTACCAATAATACATAGATATAGCTGTGAACCAGTAATACATAGATATAGCCATGTACCAATAATACAGAGATATAACTATGTACTAATAATACATAGATATAACTATGTACCAGTAATACATAGATATAGCTATGTACTAATAATACAGAGATATAACTATGTACTAATAATACATAGATATAACTATGTACCAGTAATACATAGATATAGCTATGTACTAATAATACAGAGATATAACTATGTACTAATAATACATAGATATAGCTATGTACCAGTAATACATAGATATAGCTATGTACTAATAATACATAGCATGACGAAAAATTAAAAAAAACCCACAAAGGACAAAAAAAGTATCTTTGTAAAAAACAAAAAGTAAAGTTTCACAAGAAAAGTTTCAGAAACAAAAGGAAAATGTTCAGAGAGCGAGCTCGCAATTTTAGTCACAATAGCAACGAGTAATGATGTGTCCCCAACCCACTTACAATGGCTATTTCGCAAGCTTCAGGGTATACGTGTCACACGGACACCCACGGCCTAGCGCGGGAAGGTTGCTGTAATAAATCAGCCTCGCAGGAAATGTTTTGAACAATATTGTCATTCCACGTTTTTTTATATTTGTATTGTATGTTGGTTAGTAAACGTTTTCTTTCGTATGAATTTGACTTCAGTTCAGTGTTCCCACTAAGGTGCGGGATTCCCTTCAACTGACTCAGTAATCCCGCAAAGAAAACATTTGTCTGCTGGAAATCCCCGCATCGTTTTTTGCATTCGCCATGAGTTTATACTCAATGTACAACTTATTCACTTGACCGTATAGAGAAAAAACTGAAATCAATTGTGTACGGAAAGTAAGGTGGTAGGCTACACCTTTCAAATTTTACGAAAGATCGAGCAACACACTTTCGAAGAATTCACGCAAAACTGGCATATCGTACTAAATGCAACTAATGTCATGTAAACAAGGCTCTAGTGCATCCATTTATGAATATACCGTAAGACCACATCTGGTGTTAAGCGCGGGGAAAAGAAA
Source organism: Apostichopus californicus (assembly GCA_020650975.1). Classification (NCBI taxonomy): domain Eukaryota; kingdom Metazoa; phylum Echinodermata; class Holothuroidea; order Aspidochirotida; family Stichopodidae; genus Apostichopus; species Apostichopus californicus. The sequence goes on along the minus strand of JAIPMN010044594.1, from coordinate 7,802 downwards.
GTATTTTCTAGCATTTCCAAAAATACCGAAAAAATAATATCCTACCATATTTAAGTGTATAGCAAATAGCCTAACCACCTCGGCGGTTACGGATCTCACGTAACTACAAAATCACAACTAATTGTATTTTGCGGAGTTGACGTTTTCTACAAGAACATGGAAACAATATTTAGCATTGAGTTAATCATGCCAAGTGGCCTAAAACATGTGATTACAAGGGTAACTTTCATAAAGATGGCCATAGCAAGGGGCCTTGATATCGTGCTATGCGTGTATGGTATGGAGTATGCCTCGTGTTTCATGGGGTGTGCATGCGGAGGAGTCAGTTGGTTTGAGGTGTGTTTTACTTACCTAAATGTAACAGGGATATTTTACCTACTTTTCTTGAACGTCTAAGATATCATTTCGCATAACTTTACCGATCCTTTACTGACTGACCTAATTAATTCTAGAGTGGAACGAAAAAGTTTACTCCATGAAAAGTTCCCTGGCAACGTGCCAAAAAAATGTTAACAAACAGGTGTTAGACAGGGGATGAGCTCACAGTTGTTTGGCAAGGTACCTGGGAAAATTCGCAGCACTTGTACCGTGGTAGTTGGGTAGGGTTAAACACTGCAGTTGTAAACATGTACGCATAGTGCACGCTACTCATTGTTAGGCAGTCTAGAAACAGGGCTTTGCCGAACGTTGTTTGTTTCATAATATCGGAAGTTCTGTAAGTTGCACTTTTTAAAGATTGACAGACAGATTAAATCTCTTATCATTTTATAACATAATATACTAGCTACTCTAACTTATCATTTAAAAATTTTCATCAGTTTCGTTACAATTTAAATTCAAAAAGTTGTCAATATTTTGCATCCTCAACTGCGATTTTTTCATCGCCAGACACGCAAAAATACCAAAATTTTTCGGGGGCTTTCGCCCCCAGGATCCCCAAGAGGGGTTCTACCCCTTGACCCCACCAGGGCCCTAAGGCGGCCCTGGACCCAGCGCCATTATGCTTGCACGCTATGCGTGTTCAATGCGCGAACACCGGCGGGAAATCGGCAGTGTGTTCGCGGGAAATTGAATAAGGTTTTCCAATTATGTCACATAACTAAGTACTAGTAATACATAGATATAGCTATGTACCAGTAATACATAGATATAGCTATGTACTAATAATACAAAGACATAACTATGTACTGTTAATACATAGATATAGCTATGTAGTATGTACCAAAAATACATAGATATATCTATATAACAATTATACATGTATAGACATTTTTAAGTACCAACAGTTCATAATCATTGTATTCACCGTTAAGATGAATCACCAGTCACTGTAAAGATTAATTAAGTGTTATGGTCATGATGCAAATAGATGGCAAAGAGGAGTCTAATTTTGTAATCTCAGTGTTGTGCCTTCTACTTTTAAATGCAATGTGATCTTTTCTTATTTTTCTCTAACACAATGTGATCCCTTGGTAAACTCCTCATTCACCTCAACTTCTGTAGATATCTTATCTGCCGATCGTCAACTGGCCTCCGAGATAGAGTTTGACCTCCGTCGATTTGACGAGCAACAAGAAGCAGAGAAACAAAGACAGGAAGCAGAGCAACGAGCAGTAGCGTCTCCCAACAGAAGACCCTCGGTTGGTTCCACTCCTGCACCCATGGTTGCTAAGGTAATAGGCTCTTTCGTTTGCTCCGATAATTTACCAGTAAGGTTGAAGAGGGCCCTCGGAGTTTTGAATCCCCGTCACCAGTGGTAGGAATCTGATATAGATTACGGTGAATGCAATTTTTTAATTGATTGGTGTGTACTGCTGGTTTTATGTATGTGCTTTTATGTACTGCTTTTATGTAATGTAATTTTTAATTGATTGGTCTGCTCTTTAACAGAAATGGAATGCACCTTCTTTACTATCCAATTTCTAATTTTCATTCTTTGGAAACCGGGGAAAATTTGATGAGAAGTGTAATTCATGTTAACGTATGGTAATGTATGGATTATATGACCGAGGGTATCGGGATATAGTTATCGGTGCCTTGGGTTTGAGTAATGCAAATCAACATGCGACTTTTAAATATTAATTATTATCCATTATTTATAATCCATTATCCATGATTAACGTGAACGTGCTGCTATATGCCTCTAATTTGATCTTAATAAAGTAGGCTTTGTTTTAAGTATTTGTTTAAACATTATAGGTAACTGAGTTGATATCTACGTAAGGTGTTCAAAAATATAGCTAGTGTCATAATTAACTGTACTAGAGTTAATTAATGTATTTTATCAACCAGCAGTATACAAGGTATTATGTATTGATTATGATAATATGATTACTCTATGGTCTTTTGTTTGGCTGAACTCTACTCTCAGTTAATGAACCCTGGTCACATCCCTGCTGTTTATGTAGCCACCCATGTCTCTGTGGGCAGGGCCATCTCAGGTCCTTCAATAGTTCCTGCAATAAGATACCTTCCCAGGAACCAGCATAGAGAGACCAGCAGAGAATTCTCCTCACCACGGACCAACTCATACTCTTGCTTGACCCAGTTTTCTTGCATAAGAGACCACCGAAGGTCCCTGTCATAATGAACTGCCTCTGGTATCTGTAATCAGGATTCTCCAGGCTTTGCCACTAGTTCCCTCCTTTAATATTCAAGCTGCAATAATATTCTACAAGCAGAATGATTACTTTGTTAACAACTCACAGTGCTTTACATCTCTATAATGTTCTAGACACCACCACTCAACAGAACACCCAAAGGGCGGACCCCACAGAGCACTGTACCGCTCTCGCCCAGGATGGTGCGTCCACCTAGAATGAAGGACATTCCCTGCCAGGGCTGGTGGAGTTACTCCAGGAAGGTCAGTACAACATTAAAACCATGATTTCCCATGGTGTTATGTAATCTCACAGGAATTTATCCTGCTATTAATGAACTGCAAAGGGAAGCCATTAGTAGGGATCTTGCCTTTACGCCAATTTCCTAGGGATTTCTCGTTTGAGAGGTGGTAACTGGTTTGTTACGCTGGAGGATGTAAGCATACCTGCAGAAGGGATGGGCCGGGGGGGGGGGTCTGGGGGCATGGTCCACTGGAACATTCTTAAACATCCTATAAATGTCAATCATCCTGACAATAAATTAGATAAAGCGGCTACATGAAATAGGCAGAAGAACTGTTATTTGTTGCTATAATTTAGTGTTCACAGCTGACTTTACCATGTCAGATGATTGCATGGATTAGAAAAGTTGGATCGCAATTTGCATTTTTGACTCCTCTGAAAACAGTGACATGGCGATGTTGGGGATCACAATAAACAGTGGTGGCCACATCACAATATGGGAAACCCCTATTTTTAGAGTGTCTAGAGTAGCACTGTTAGGTCATCGTAAAATCGTTTACATTTAATAACAGATTTTCTTCGCTGTATGGCCTGACATTGTAAGTATATGACATCATTGTTTATAAATATGTGACAACCATTCAAAGGTTAACAGTGTAAATTGGCCACGTCAAATCTCATATGTATCTATAATGTCCCCTTTTAGACACCTTGTTGCCCAAGCCATCGCCACTTCTGCTCGCAAGGCCGGTATAACTGGCGACCGAAGAGTGCCAACATTACGACCCCTGGCATAGCACGACAGGAATTCACAAAAAGGACAAAAATCAATATTCTTTTGAGGAGAGTGAACAGGAAGACGTGAAGGTATGGTTATTTCCTTCAGACAATTTATGTCGATTAAGGAAGAAGCACAGCCAAATAAGAGACAAGAAACTTTAACTTTTCCATTTGCTTTCGTTTTTTAAATTTTGGGGGGTTACCCTGCACAATTGGAATTGATTGAAACCAAAAGGTGCTCAGTACATAGACAACGTAATGGCCTCTAGCTTCCTGGCAGGAAAAAGAAAGTCTCATAATTGACATAATCTGAATCGAGCTGCCCTTGCTTGTCATCAATATTTAATATAATTGATGGGCTTTATAATAATGCAATTGAAAAAGAGAGTGCCAATTGTTGATAATTAATTCTTTCAATTCATTTTCTTTGGATCATACTTTTCCTGTATACATAGGCGTAGGAGGCGGGGGGCTGGGGGGGGGGGGGGCTGCAAACCCCCCAACCAATTTTTTTTGGTGAAAATTCGGGCAATATGCTGAGAATTTTTCGGGCACCTACTGGAAGAAGAATAATTTGCAGTGTGTTTTTCATTTTTTGGGGGGTGAAAATTCGGCAATATGCTGAGAATTTTTCGGGCACCTACCAGTGGCGGAGCGTCCATACAGTCAGAGGGGCGGATGCCCCCCTGACGAACTCAAATGGACTGCTGGCCCCTTTTCAGCTTTTTACCACTTTCTACTTATTTGCGATTATTGACTTTTTTATTGCGCTCTCAAATACCTATTGACATTTGTCACATTTTGTTGGTGCAATTTTCTGACAAATGGCGATGACACCTATTTATTCTTCGTTTATCTGCAAATTAGCAAGGCCTGGAAAGGGTCATTTCCGGCGATCTAGGGAGTATCTTTACTCCAAAAATTTTTACGCTCCGCGCCGACCTGTGGTGGCGCTCCGCTCAGATAGTGTCGAAAGCGCCCCTACAGACCATTCCCTCCCCCCTGACCAATACCCCTAGCTCCGCCACTGGCACGTACTGAAAGTATATTAATTTGCAATGTGTTTTTCAATGGTTAAACTTATATTATTTTCATTATTGTTGTAACGACTTCCCCATTAATTATAACCAATATGGAAGGGTAATAACACGGAAAATGATTTTATGTTAACTATTGACATGTGATGTAAGCGATGAATGCCTATATGATATGCCCATTAACATGTGCAACGCGCGCGGAGCGCGCGAAAAATTTTGGTTATATTTTTCGGGCAAGTCGTTACAGCCCCCCCAAATCAAATGAGGCTCCTACGCCTATGCCTGTATTTACGTAATAATGATATAATAGTATATATATTTACATAATTATATAATTATGACATAATTTTGATACATCAATAATGCATATCACCTCGTCAGTTTATCTTACAGACCCTTATCAGTTAGTTTCATAAGTTGGTTTTGTGAATACCTCGTCGTCAGTCTTCCCAGTACGGCACCCTTTCAGGTAGCGTCTTCCAGACTGTGCTTAATACCTTACATGTGGAATGTTAGATGGGTTCTTTCCAATTGACTCTTCTATCTACATTAAGTCTCTCATCACATGTATCATCATAACTAAACATGGAATTTGTCGTTGTATTGAGGGTCCTTCGTCGAAGCAAGCTCCCATAATCCACACAGTCTTTTAGCTAATAGGTACTTTAGGAGGACCATTGAACTGGGGCCCTAACGTCCACGGATCCCAAATCGTTGGTGCCCCAAGTTAGAGCCCTCTGCCCTTCATGTCTAAGCAAGAATAATTTACTGAGTACCAATGTGTCTATCCCTTTAATCTGTTTTATGTCATTAACAACTGATTTACCAAAATTACTGCCGAGGTGAATTCTTGGCATATTATTTAACCAAAATAAAATAAAACTGTTAGCAAACTGCTTATCCACTAGAGAGCCTGTGTAAGAGAATGTGTAAACGTTAGTTGGCATATTGGCTTAATATTAACATACTGCATAATGTAAACGGTGTGGCTGTCCCCCGACCCCACTGTTGTTGTGTCCAATTATCGTCAAGTATTTTTTTTGTTGCTAATTAACAGCCAAATGTTCAAGAGATTGATGCTTTGATAGAGAGGAACAGAGCCATCAGCACACCGGACAAAACCATAATGGATGTGACCTTCCAGGCAGCTGCTGATCTGAGCGTGATACCGACAGACTCACCTGTCATCATACCTTCCTCTTTCCCTATAAGAGTTTACGGCAAGAATGATCCCCGAAAAGGTTGGAATCTTTCTGCATTTCCTTCAAGAATAGTTTATAGTTTTGTGCAAACATTCTTTCCCCCTTTGAAAGTTGAGCTGAAAGTTGCTGTTGAAAGTTACGATAACATTCCATCATATAACACTTTCCCAAGAAGAGTTTACGGCAAGAATGATCCCCGAAAAGGCTGGAATCTTTCTGCATTTCCTTCCAGAATAGTTTATAGTTTTGTGTAAAAATTCTCTACCTCCTTTTAAGTGCTTTGCTGTTGAAAGTTATCATAATATTTCATGATAGCAAAACGGAAGTTTGTGACAATATTTCCTTCCTATAGAAATCATAAATGCATTATGCCAGATTTTTGTTTATGCTTTATAGGGTGAAATTGAATGCTTTGAAACGAATTTTAGAGTATTTTAGAATGATATAACTCTAATTGGGAGATGCCGTGACATTTTAAATGTTTATTCATAAGATAAACTGACTTTATGCTGGAAGTTGTCACTACTACTATTATTGCTTAAAGTTATCATGATATCATTTTGCAGTGTGTGCCTTTGCAAGGAATCAAGGTATTAGTTAGGTGTTTGTATGATGAAATTTATAACATTGCTTAAATGCTGGCAGTTTATGTAAGTTACAAAATTGCTGACTTTTCTTGTAAATGTGAAAACAGAAGCCAAACAAAAAATACCCCAAAGGAAAGTAGAACATTTCACCTACAAGTAGCACTTGACAACACAGAGTGACCTCACTCAGTGACAAAATGGCAACCCTTTGATGCGACTTAAATAGAAAACTATAATAGACCAATCCAGGGACGTAGCCAGGGGGGGGGGGAGCAGGGGGAGCGACCGCTCCCCCCTTTCAGTTTCGATTTTTTTTTTTTAAACTGTCGTTTTTTTAGCATGGTATTTTGTCAGTGCTCTTTTGATCTTGAATACTCGTCAGCACCGTTAACTCGATTGTAATCGTAGTAACATTCACGCCTACTGCAGGGGCGGATCCAGGGGGGCCCGGGGTGCCCGGCCCCCCCCCCTTTTTGAAAATCCTGAATTTTTTTTACCGCGTTCGAGGGAAAGGGCCCCATGCGTGATGAAAAAATTAAAAGAAAAAAAATCATATGGAGTCTCGAAGTGTGAAAATTATTTGTATACAAAAATGTAGGTGTTGGGTAGGGTGAGCCGTTAGGCACTTTGGAAATTTCAGGAAATACCGAGCCGATTCGGGAAATTTTGGATTCCATTTCGGGAAAAACAAATTTTGAGTGTGGAAGCACTGAGCACGATGCACTTTTAACGTACGTTCGCGGCAGTCCGGATCAGTGGCGTCGTGCCCATTTGGGGCCCGGGGGGCACAGGCCCCCCACCCCAAATTTTGTCAAAGGTGTCATAAAATTTTGTCATAATTTAAAAAAAAAAAGTGTTTTCGAACAGTGTCAGCAACTGAATTTCTTGTAGGGCCTACGAGGAATGGGGCTTCTGTTGACTGCTTGGTCAATGGTTGCAAATTGTTGGTATTCAGTCAATTGAAACAGTTAAATAATTACTGGTTGATAACTAATGAACCAAATGTGCCATCAACGCTGCCATCCGTGCAACCCGTTACCTTTGCCAAAGTCAGTAAATTTTCCATGAAAAAATGGCAATTTTTTTAATTGTATTCTAAGCCTGTAACAAAGTTCGGAAAGTTAAGATAAATGTAGTGAACAGAGATTATGAAACTCCATGTGAACTTCTTCTTAAGCTATGCAATCAGTTCGCTAAAAGGTCCACCAGGATAAATTTTCCTCATGATCTGATAGGTAGTTTTCAAAAAAATGAATAATAATAACGGCATAGCTTTTTCTTTACCCAGTCACCACTTCTCACGGGCATGGGCGGCGATCATGGATCAGCCAACACAAAAATGTTTCGATTTCT
>JAIPMN010044587.1:10270-26928 GCA_020650975.1 Apostichopus californicus | reverse complement strand
GGGGGACCCCCCCCCCTCCCCTTAAACCCCTCCCCCATTTCAGTCACCACTTCCAGATCCGTCGGCAAATCAAATTTGACTTAAAATAAGGACGTTTCCAAACTAAAAAATTTGAAAAGGGGAGGGGGGCAAGTATAACCATTATGCCCAAACTATATTTTTCACTCATCCTCTTTGAGGGGTTCATATGCTTTCAAACCTGTATTTGGTAAACACTGAATTAGGGATGTTTGTTAATAAAAGGAAAGGGTAGCGAACTGAAAGTGAGAGGGGTAAATATGCAGGGATAGACACTTTTCATCGGTGACATTAGCAGCTAACGTGTTTTTAAGGTTTATGAAGTTTGATACTAGTTGACCTGACATAAGCTTAGAATTCCAAAGCAAACAATGGGTTCTAGCGTTTACTAAGGTGGAACTACATAACAAGTATGATGCCGATTGTGGATAAACTTTGACCACCATAGAGAATGGCGCTTGTGTTCACCAAGGTGTATCCACATACCAAACTATAGAAGTTCAGTCAAGCTGTTATTGTTGTAGTTATTTAATGCACACGTTTCAATATTTGACCTGAAATGATCTTTGACCTTCACAAAAAATGAACTTGCATAAATTTGTTATAGCAAAAGTGTCTCTCTATACTAAATGTAAAGTTCATTTAAGCTCAACATTATTATTTTTATTATGCTTACAAGGTTTCCAGCTAGACTGACCATCGGTGACATGAAATGAATTCCCTAACAAACCAACAGGTTTTTTTTTTAATTTGTACTCTCATCAAGTGTTGGCACAAGGATGTTGACAATGTGGAAATAACCCCAATCAATTTATTTTGGGGACGGGGGATTTTCAGTTTTGGGGATTTAAAAAAAATTGGAGGGGGCGGGCGGAATTTCATGATGTTAGCAGTTAGATGTACATACATATGCCTGTGCCGATATTTAGCGCACATATTGTACATACAGTGCAATACACATGGTCGACCACAATTGCGACAAATACACACTGTGCAGTGCCGCACTAACGAAGCCAGTGTTTTCTTTCTAGAAAGATTTCACCAATCACATTACTCCTTACAAAAATCGACAAAAAGTTATAATATCCGGCATGTTATTGGCAAGTGTTGTAACTGCAGTAATGGTGCAAGTTGCGGGAAGTACCAGGAATTGTGGCGGGAAATTTCCCCCAAAAGAACATATTTTTGTGGAGCCCTCTACATAAAATACAGGAATCCTGCGATCGCGCGACCAAATGCGAACACTGTCTCATCTTACAAAGAGGGTCTACGTACCAACTTTTAATATAATCCAAGCATTACTTAGTATTTTTACAAGGTTTTCACACTTTGCGTGACCGTTGATCTTCAATAACAAAAGGGTTTTTGTGTGAAAGTAAGGATCCACATACTTTGTATGGATATGAATGAACTTTTACCGCCGACAACATGAAACTTTCTTTATGTATTAAGAGGTCAAAGTTGGGCTACATCAATAAAACTGCAAAACCATCTTTCATGTGCATGGGCCTAGCTTGCAATTCCTGAGCAGCTTAAAAGGACCAACTATTATCATAAACTAATTCCTACTACTTCTTTTATTGATCTCTGATGGAAATATTAATTGGTGTATATATTTGATCTCCCCCCCCCTCCCCCACTCCCCCAACAAACCAGCTACATGTCTCATGAACATCCTCAGTTTCCTAAACTGACACTTTTTCATACCTTCTGCCCAAATAGGGAACTCATGGGGCAAGAATGCAGAAACAAAAACAAAAAACTTCCAGAGGCAAAGAGAACCAAAAACAAACAAAAAATCACCATTTTAACTTGAAATATATTTTGGAAGACTGCTCTTCCCTTACAAAAAAAAAAGTAGTGAAAAGACTCTGCAAGTAGTTGCAGTAAGATACACTTGCAGTAAGCAAAAATATTTTGGCAAGCATTAACAGCTTATACTCATCATAACGTATTATTTACACAATGTACATCGATATTAAAAACCAACAACTCAAAACTGCATTTTGTACTGACACTTGTAATGCAAAAGAAGTTACCATTTCTATTTTTAATTTTTTTTTTCCCCTTTCTTTTTAACCAATTTCAGTTCAGAAGTGTTTTTTTTATTTTTTTTATAAATCACTAGAAGAAAATGCTCCATTTATACTAATAATCACCTGTAGCAAGGGATGCAGCTGTTTTTAAAGGATCCATAAAGGGTTGTTGATCAAAGCCAGGACAAACTTCTAGAAATAACATTTTTATTTCTGGAAACCAATGCCCACCACTTTTCGACCTGTATTGGTCAACCATTATTAGTGTGCAGAAGATACTATTTCTCCAATTTAATTGAGTCTGTTTACAAATTGCTTCAAAGTATATTCATTTAAAACCAAAATGCATTGTAAAGTTGGAAGGTATCTCCATTACAAATTATGCAGTGACTTCATATCTTCCATTCTACTTCACATCAAGATCATCCTATAAACTGGTATCACAAGAAAACGAAATAAAAGGAAGGAAAAAGAAAAAAAAACCACCACTGAATAATAGCAATCACCATAAAGCAAAATGGGAGATTGAGCTATTATCATGTCTATTACATGGTTCGTTTTATTATAAATATCATCACACTTAAACACTAGCTTGTCTTAATTAATCCATTGTCTGATAAACCATTTAATCTGCCAGTCCCTGTTGTTTGGTACAAGGAGGGGGTATAGGTTGGGGGAGGGGTTGGAGGTATGGGTTAAGGTATGATAGAGTTAAAGGTGGATTGATATAGGTTAAATGGAAGGACACCGAACCACATTCACTGATACATTTTTCTTGGTCTGCACACAGCAGTCCTTCCAGCTCCATGCTAGCTTCTATTTTTCTTCATTTATATGATAATTATTTTATGCCCTTTATATGCCCTTTCCCTATCTCCAAGAATGATATTGTTTGTTTGTTCCAACTTTATTTTGTTCTTTTCATAAAAAATCATTTCTAAATCATGTTTACCTTTGATCTTAACAAATTTTCATTACAGTCATAATATATTCAACACAATTATCAAGAGCGAGACAGAGAGAAGACAGTTCCATATCTATCCTAGGTGAGCTTCCTGTTGTATTATTATGTACTAATAACCCCCCCCCCACCCCCAGCCCCCCTCTCCCCGTTGATGGATCGTCCTGTATTGACCATACAATCGTTTCTGAAACTTTCATGTCTTAAACAGGTTAATTAAACAAATTTGGAATGCTATAACATGGCAAGTACTGAGTTCCTTGCTTCTAGCACCATTCAATGATTTTAAAACAAAGGACACCATTTATACTCTTACTCAATGAGATTCATTATGAGTACCTGCACAATTTTAGAATTTAAACCAATCAAACTTTACCTCCCCCCCCCCCCAACCCTACCTTCGAAAAATGATGAATTTTGTGTAATAGTTGTGTGAACCACACAAAATATGATTTCTTAGATAAATCCACCAGTTTACTTTCTCCATAACGTAAATGTTCACCCAAATTTAAGTACACATAAGGTATCTTATATGTACATGAAGAAAACTAGGGTATGTAACAACTTGATACTTTCTTTCTTGATACAAATTTCAAAAATGTCTTTTGTTTCATTTCATTATTGATCGTTAGTGAACACTGTTGGAGTTTCTTGCGTAGCAGTAAGACGTACAGTAAGGTGACCTCTTCTATTCCAAGGTGTGAGAAAACTAAATATATGTAGATGTGATATGGTCCCTTGTCTGCATGTAATATAACATTTGAGTATTATGAGCAAACATTGAATGAAGAAACATATTAAAGTCATTTGTATTTGGGGGGGGGGGGTCATCAATGTCAAGGTAAAGCCGATTTAAATGATAACATAAAATCTTATCACTATTTCAGTTATTTCAAGAAATTTTAAAATATTCCTCAAAGATATTCCATTATTAAACTGAGTGATCATTCTTAAAATTAAAAGCCCAAACAAAAATTTTAAAAAATTCTTCAGATAGGAGCATAATGCATGGCAGGCACACAGTGACAACATTGTTTTTAACCCATATTCTTAATTGTTACCGCACTCAAGAGTGAAAGATTAAAATTCCCAATTAACGGGGAAGAAAACAGATAAAAAATAAACAGTAATAAGTAATCAAGGTTAAAATTAAAATAACAATGCTCTCATTTTGCATAATGAAACAGTTTTGTTGGACATATATGAGAAAAACATCTTTCACATAATTTTTTCATTCATACGAAGGAGAATTTACGGATGAATTTAATCAGGCTTCAGTATTTATGGAACAGCCAGCCCTTATCAATATTTTTGGAACAGCCAACCCTTTTGAACACTCACACATTAATAACATGTAACAAAGTCTCCGCTGACTTAAAAAATACTACTTCTCGTTGATGGTTATAACAACTAATTTTACCATTAACGCTATCATATTGTTTTTTTTCCCAATTTTGATATTATTTTTTTATAGTGACAGTTATTCTTGCAGGTTACCTTCTTTAAAGCTGTTAGCTTGTTTCTGACCTTGAACATTCACAATAATAAGTATGAAGAAGAAGGGTGGCTAATCTGGCATATGTAGAAGGCTATTGTCATAACGAAAAACAACGACAAGGCTCGTTAAGTCACCCAATCCTGTGATCACTGGTCTTTACTGGCTTCTCACGATGGAAAGTACTAGCTGTGGCGGGAAATTTCCCCCATGAGAAAATATTTTTGTGGGACCCTCTAGATAAAATGCAGGAATCCTGCGATCCCCCGACCAACTGCGAACAGTCTCATCTTACACAGTGGGTCTACATACCAACTTTAAATATAATCCAAGCATTACTTAGTATTTTTACAAGGTTTACACTTTCATATCAAACTTGCCACTCAAAATGACGCACAAGCAGTTTAGTCTGTAATGTACCATCAGAGACCAAAGAGATCACGTCACGCCACTATCAACAGACTTAAACATCCACGTTGAAATCGTAAAGCTATCTTTGTAGTAGGAACCAATCGGCTGTGACAATCAGCTGACCGTAAGCATTTTGAATAATGGAATTAAGATACCTTCCATCACAATATCACAATTGAGAGAGGCATTTTATTAACAGGTACCTCACCATCCACATATCGCTTCAAAGCAGTATTTTATTTTTAAAACAACAGCTCTTTGGTACAAGAATTGATAATATCAGAGTTCGATCTAGTCACTTCATTTCCTCGTCATGTCAAATGACTGGCTCAAGTCACTGTTTTATCTCTTAAAAATTTCACAAACTTTCTTCCAGTCGCTTCAATGTTTATTGACTCGAGTGAGTCGTGACTGGTTACAAAACTGTATCACATGATGATCTGTCTAAAAACCCACCAAAATGTATAGTTATGTCTGAGAGTAGACAAAGAGAGAAAAATAAAACAAAATTTCTTAGACAAATTTGCTTTGCTTTTATTTTATTTTATCTAACTAACCATTTCAATCTTATACCAGCTTTAAGCATACTTCAAGCTTAGACCATATGACAATGTCTTAAAGATGCTCTCTTAACAATGGCTCTTTTGTTTGAAAGTCTTTGCTAATCAAGATAACGATGGAAGAAGATAAAAACCACTTTCATTCAGGGTCAGATTTAGGTATGTTTACTACTCCTTGTTATTTACCTCTGACACATAGGTAACTATGGTTTCATAATTAGGCTCTTCTGTAAATTACCAGTGACTGAGAGGTAACTGACGTTTAAATCACAGCCTGTTGTTTTGAATTTGACACTGACTTGAGAGTAAACTATGGTCTCACCAAAAGTCTCCTGCCTCATAGGTTAACTTGTGGTTTAATCCAAGTGTGCAGCCTTAATTTATCACTGACTGCCAGGTAACAATACTTGATCAAAGTCTGATTCCTTGGATCACTGCAGGTAACTAAGTGCTTATCGCAACATGCTACCACTGATTTAGAGCTACTCTAGCCATCAAAGCCAGGTTCCTTGGATCACGCTACAGGTAACTAAGACCTTATCGCAGCTTGCTACCACTGATTTATAGCTACTATAACCATCAAAGCCAGGTTCCTTAGATCACTACATGTAACTAAGACCTTATCGCAGCATGCTACCACTGATTTAGAGCTAACCATCAAAGCCTGCTACCGTAAATTAAAATTGACATATAGGTTACAGTAGTCTTCTCAGATGTGCATCAACTCGTAGGTAGCTACACCATAACCAAAGCTCACTGCCTTTGATGATTACCAGCGACACACACAGGTCCCTGTAGTCTCATCAGAGCCTGCTTGAGTACCGTACCACTGATTACTAGGTAACTGCTGGTGTCACCAAAATAACGGTCATCTTTTAAATTACCACCGACTCATAGGTAACTGTAGTAGTCCAATCAAAGCCTGCTGCTTTAGATCACAACTTCCTCCGAGGTGATGCTCGGTCTCATGACCCCTTGCTTCCTTCGTAGACTTCGTCGTATACCATCTGCTCTTCGGTACGGTTCACTCTTCAGACCTGAGAGAACAAAGGTCGTAAAAAATATCAAAAACAATAGGGTCAGGCAAATATTTAAAAAAAACGGCATGTAGAACAAGCGACCCTTAAACCTCAAAAAAGCGAGCCCGTCACCAAGGAAGCATTTCATTTTAATAACTGGACCAGTATTTCTTACTACATTCTAAGCCTTGCATTGAATGTATGCTCACCACCAGCAGTATGATGTAACTGCAGTAATTAGTCATGGCAGCCCACAGTGTGCATGGCGTTAGCGATTGGTAAACCCATGCTCATATTTCAACCAGAATTTTTGTCTGGGATCAAAATCATGTTTTTTTTACCTACAGAGAAAATTGGATTTTCTAACTTGATATTTTTTTGAATATCTCAGAATAACATGGAGGGTTAGAAAATTCATGGGAAGGTAAAGTAAAGAAAACTTTCAGACATTTCAGCAAAAATACAAAAAATTTGGGACTAAATGATTGTTGACCTACAACCTCAAGAAAAGAGCTAAAACTGGGGGTGGGATGGGGGGGGGGGGACTCAGTCTTTTAAGAGAATAGGATAATAAGAGGATGAATGTTAGAAAAAGAGTGAATGTTGAATAGGAACACACTTATAAAAAATCATGTTAAGGCACATCAAAGTCATTAATCCATACAGTATTGCAGAAACACAAGCACTATGTGATGACGAATAAAGAAAACTGCAAAAACAAAAGTAGCCACAAAGTTACCAGAAGTTCCAGAACCACTGCTTGAATCATGTTTTTGTTATGTTTTTATTGCATAATGATTTCTACATATAAAGGAATTACGATAAACCATCACCGAAAAAAATATGTGAGGTCATGATTCATAGAAGAATACGTCAAAGCCCACCAAAGACAAAGGAACCATCAAAGAATGACATTTTAGTTGAAAAATAAAAATTTCTTTAAAAGTTTTGTCCTTACCATTTAAAGTGGACAAAATGTATTTTTTTACTCATTCAACATTGCACAGTCCAGTATATAATCAACAGGGCAATAATAATGAATTTGATGAAAATGGCTTCTTTTTATTTAATCCAGTAAACATTTTCTGTCATATCTTTGTTCTAATTAATTTGAATACGTTTCTTCAGTTTTTCTCGTTAGTGCAGTATTTATTACAAGTATATACTTATCATGTGCAAAATTCATCCCTCATTAGTTGTTTTACATTGGTAATTACTAATTAACATTAATGAATGATGGGGTTCACAACTATCTAATTAATTCAGTGATAGAATAAACGTTTCTTTCTGATGAATTCTAAATGGAATGGATTTATATAAATATATATATTAAAGAATAATGTGTGCTTATGGTGTTTCCAGCTATGAATGACACTATAAATATATATTAGTGGTAACCATATATAATTGATTCTAACAATTTTTAAATTGAATTGATAAATATTGAATAATAACGGGTGTATTATGGTGTTTCCTGCAGTAACTTCAACTATAATTATTTTGGTGGTAACCATATATAATTGATTCTAACAATTCTAAATTGAATTGATAAATATTGAATACATAATAATGGGTGTATAATGACATGTTTCCAGAAGCAATTTTTCACAAAGAATTATGAAATAGAGAGAAGAGGGATTATCTATGACACCACAAGTACAGAGAACAAATAAATCAGTTAATGAGACAGAAATAAATACTTTCACCTGTTAAACTAGAATTTAGCCCTACCATCTATGCCAGACTAACGTCCTCCGGGAATGTAATGCACCATATACTTGTCCACCCCCTCCCCCACCCCCTCCCCCACCCATTCCCCACCCCTCCCCCACCCATTTCCACATTGTGCAGGCACAATCCCCAGAGTAGAAAGTTGGTACATCTTCCCTGGATGTTGGATGTTTTCACAGAGGTCCCTTAACCTTTTGGGCCCCTGGGGACTCACTTCATATGACACCTACACCCCCAGTCAGTCCCTTGACTTCAAACAATCAGACCCTTTTTTCCCCCTTCTTCTTTAATGCATATCCTGCTAAAACAATCTCTTTCTTAATATTAATCTTCGCATTTCTACCTACTATTAAATCACATTTCCATCAGAGACCATCATAATCATTTTGATCAATATTGTTCCCGATTAAGTGACCTTTTTTTTTTTCGCTCTGATTATTCGCAACAGCCACAATTATCAATATAAAAAGACTAAAAACAGCAATCACCAGCATATGGAAATGTTACTAATATTTAGAAAAGAATTTGAATTTGATATTAAAGGAAGGAAAAGTGAAGAGATGTGTGCGGAGTGATTTGAATCATTTACTGCAGGATCTTTCAAGAGTTGCAAGGTTGTACGACGTGAAAGCATCAAAACATAATAATCAAAGCAATTTTCTCTTTTATCACAAAGATCAAAATGTTTGAGAATACAGAAGAATTTTTGAACATACAAATACTTCAGACTTCTTCACGGGTAGATTTGGCCAGCTATTATTATTTCAGTAACGTCTGGCTCTATTGCCTGAGTATCGACAATATTGATGCTTTTCGGTCTTAACGACAACTGTGCAACTTTTGGTGAAGTACCCAAATGACAGAGCTAAGTAAATGATTGGACTGTTAGGAAAGAGGAATCCATTGTTTTTCACCCCTCTTCTTTAATTAAAGATGAATGGAGATACTGGCAGCGTGAGATTCTTACTATTTTATTTCATTTGCGAAGTTCCGCTAAAGCTGTAAACGTGGAAAAATGTTAAGCAATGAATTTAATGATTTGTAACCATAAAAACAAAGTATACTCAGTATAAAAAAAACATTTACACATGAACATCTAAGAAGGAAAAAAAACACACAAAAATCATGAAAAAAATAAAGAATAATATTGTAACATTTATCTTATTCAAAGCATTGGTACCTTGGTACCGTGAAGTAAAACAACCTACGGCAATGAATAGGTCTGAAAATATGAGAGAGGCATAATGACTTCCAGATGTCACCAAAAAAAATGGGACAAATGGAATTATGATGATCTTTTCTTTTATTAAAATATATATATATTTTTTTTTACCATGATTCCCTTGTTTTTAACTCTGGATGAATTTTAATTTGATGCAAATGTTTACTACCAGGAATATATGAAGCAGATTAATAAAATTAATACAAGCTGTAAAATATGGATTTTCTTGTCAAAAGGTTCCAGAAACATACTGGCAGCGATTACTGAAATGATCGAGATATTTGCGACTTTTATATTCAATCATTTACCAAAAATGAGAAGTAGCTATTTAGAGATGAGTGAATGACTACTCGTTGATGAAAAGAAAATTGACCAATTTATTAGTTGCCATGGGAACAGACAAGAAATAGTCATGAACTGATGACGTAATTTAAGGCATTAAGAGCTCTACATTCCGACTATTGGAGAAGGAATTTCCTTTGAAAAATCAAGTCCTTTATAGTATAAAATCAAGTCCTACTTTTATGAGTATTCTAAGTGACTAGTTGTTTTGCTAATAAAATGATGAAGATTGTTGTCAAATTATGCATTTTGATGCACAATAGTGAAGCTGTGTGATTAGAAATGTCTATATTTAATAGAAAAGGTAAGCAGAATGTTAAAGTCAGACAAATACCACTTTCTAATTCTTCAGTTTTGTTTTGGAATTTTAGATTAGAAACAAAGAACCCAATTTTTATTTTTTTAAGGTAACTACTGCAATTTCATAATGATAAGATACCTTTCAAATCCAAATAATGTGGAAGCCCTCTCTGCCCCCCCTCCTCCCCCCCCCCTTGTTACATTTAGTTCTGTTAAGGTTGTCTTATCATATGAGAGGTAATATTGATTCTACAGTATCAAGTTTCATTTTGTTTTTTTTAACTGTCACCCATTCTTATTGAATATCTGCATAAATTTATTTCCTTGCCATGCATGTATCTCAATCTGGCTTTCTTTATTATTCAAGTATTAAGTTCGACATTTTCACTTTAGAAAACACACAACCAATTCACTACACTAAACTTTACAACTTATAAACTTCTCCTCTGACGGACTGACATCTAGACGGCGACTATTACATACAGACTACGACACCTACATTACTGGAGGCATTTGAAAACTGACTGAGGGCGACAGAGAACTACTTCCTGTAATAGCAGCTACGATAGTGTTGAAGAATGAATGATAATTACAAGTTTCACCATCTTTAAAGCGACTGGTCGTGTCTGAAAGACAACATCCGTTGCCATCTAGCATGCCAATTACCACTAAATGCTACATTTCTTCCGAGCAGATCACAAGAGATGAAATAAACATCTTGATGCAGTATGGTACATTGTCAAGGAGACCCCCAACAGTCAATAGTCTAAATCCACCACACATTTTCACAGATGACATACCTACCCTGAACCTTCTTTGCATATTGAAATCAGGGCTAATTAATGGCAAATTGCAGTCTTTTTTGGGGGGATGAGTAAATAAAAAACTTGATTGAGTTCTGGGAGACTCATGACACTGGAAATTTGAGAAGACTTGTTGGGAAGTCTAACATTGTTATTAAACACAGCCAGCTACATGTAAGTTAAACCATCGACGATGATAGCAAAAAGCTGGACATTAAGCATACGATTATGAAAACCAGAGCAATTTGATGATAACCACATATGCAAATTAAGAACATTTTGTGATGTGGGGGGCAAATAGGAGTTTACTTACAAAGATGCAGGATTTACAAACAAAATCATGTGACATATTGTCATAGAGATGTCTCATGCTTTCCACGCTTGAAAGCTGAAACAGAGGATGTGATGTCATGAACAGAAAAAACAAAGGAAACGGTTTTAGGATGTGAAAAAGCAACGACAGATACATATCATGGCTTTGAAGAAACAAAAAAAACGTGAAATTGTTGTGCCTACTTTTTAGTCTTTCTTTTTTCTAAGTTTTTACAGGGTATCATTGAAACTAAAGAGATGATGACATATCTTGAGAAAATGATTCAAGGAATGTTCAGGTATGCTAAGTTTTCAACTACTGTTATGTGATGTACTATGCTCCTGTCGGTTGATGTGTGTGTTTGAACACACAGCTTGCAATGTGTAATTAAACACACAGCTTGCTATGTGTAGATGAACATATAGCTTGTTATGTGTAGATGAACACACAGCTTTCTATGTGTAGATGAACACACAGCTTGCTATGTGTTCTTGAACACAAAACTTGCAATGTGTACTTTAAAAACACAGCTTGCTATGTGTTCTTGACCACACAACTTGTTATGTGTTCTTGAACACACAGCTTGCTATGTGTACTTTAAACACACAGCTTGCTATGTGTAGATGAACACACAGCTTGCTATGTGTACATGAACACACAACTTGCTATGTGTACTTAAACAAACAACTTACTATGTGTTCTTAACACACAACTTACTGTGTGTATTTTAACACAAGTTTGATACTTTAGATTCAGCTGGTTAACAGTATACCAGTACCTTAATTCTATGACAATAACAAAAGATATCTTAATACTTTTCTAAAACTTTTTAATAAATAAATTACATAAGAGGGTTCACAGAAATTGTGTGGGGAATAAAATTTATATATCCTAACTTCAATATGTAACTTTGTTTGAAAAACATCTTTAGGTAGCCTTAGTATGGGATACTAATTATGAAATAACAAAAGTCTACAAAATGTAAACAAAGAATAGTTGGCGATCAAAAACATAAAATGGTAGAAATTTGGTTATTAAGAATAAATAAATTTTTATGTTGTCTTATCTGCAGTTCCTTCTCTTTCTAAACTAAGACTCAATGAATGGTATTTGCATAGATGAATAAAAGCTATTATACTCAAGGTGAACAATGCCTTGTTGTTTAAACGCTTTGTAGAAAACACTATGATTTGCCAATGATACTTTTGTTTAGAAAAAACAGAAAATCTTAGTTTAGAAAAACACCGTATTACTTCACGGAAAAAGTAGGATGTGCAAACGGTCAGTGAGATTATCATTAAAATTGATGTCATGCAACAAAAGGTTATAATAAATGATCACCGACAGATGAAACAGCCATGCAGAACTTTTTACGGGATAATAATCGAACATATTTAAAGTAATGAGGACTATTGAGACATCTTGAGACGTAAACATACCAAGATTTTAACTGGTTACAGGGTTTCATTACTCCCTTACCTGGAGTGGCCCTATATAAACCTACATTATTATTATCATTATTATAATTACCTGATATGATGTTTTCGATTGCACCATCCTCGGCCTCTTTGTAGTGGTTATCTTTCTTGCATTTCGATTGTAGCTCCGCCATCAGAGCATTCTGCAAAAAGCCGAAAACATTCCAATAAAATAAGTCTTTGCCGTGTTTTTTTATTGGTAAAATTTGGCTATGAAACCCAAAATAACTTTTTACCGTTATTTGGCTCGTATAATTAACGATATTTTGTAATCCTTTAATACTTCAGATGAAGGGAACAATCCCCTCCCCACCCCATAGATTACACCACCCTCTCAGGAGGGGGGATCGTCTGTCGTTCTACTATTCTCTTAGTTTAGTTTTATCGGCTCTTGTAAATTAAGTTTTCCCCATCGTGAAAGAGCTGGTGGATGATTTTACTACACTAACAGAAAATGCTCCCCTCCCCCCCCCCCCATGTTGCCCCCTCCCAACTCCCTTATAGAATACATTGTCATCCCTACAGAGTTTGTTCAACTTCTCTCAAGAATACAATATCATCTGGATGGGGTTTATACCACCCCCCCCCACCCCACCTTCCCCTTCACCCCCTCATATGAGATATACTGGCACTAAGATCAAGTTTTCATACTTCTTCCTCAAATATATATAAGTTAATTGTTAATCCTTATCTTCTTTACCTGTTGGTTCTTTTTCACTGCCTGCTCTTTCTTAGCTTTTGATGCTGCAATATTCTGTTGAATTTCTATCTGGGCTTGCTGTTGAAAGAATTGAAAAAGAGAGGAAAAGTTACAGACATACTGAGGCATGATGACACAGGTTACAATGAGCTGTGTGAAGGTAAAGCTGAAAAGTTAACTTCTGTATCAAGCAGGCAGGCAGCAAGCATAGATAAAAAAATATATATAAAAAAAAAGCTGGCACTAGTCCTTCCAAGTTCAAGCCCATTTTCATAGATATTGTCAGGAAATAAACCAATGAGTCACTTTTGCATTTGAATAATTACAAAGATACCAAAAAACTTACCAAAATATATATTTCGGTAAAATTTTCGATCTATTTTTAGTGACAAAGCTCATGTAGTTGAATATATGGTGAGTGCAGATCTACAAAGCTTTCTTTAATGAGGACATTCTTTTATTCAAATGATATCATAAGTTGTCCTAAACCGATCCTTCACAGCAGGGGCTTGGATTATCCTAGCCATATGGTATGAATAAAGATGTGTCAAAGGTCATGGAGGTACAGTGTGCATATTTCACTAAAATACTCCATAACTCGTATTTAACATTCTATTTTGTTTAAACAAAAATAAAAACCTTAACTTACAAGTTTTTTTTTTTTTTTCAACAGGTGAGAGTAAATAGTGCCAAGGCATCGTAGGATTTTTGTGCACATAAAAAATAGCAATCTCTTAACAGACAGGCTTCTTCTTACAGTAGCTGGTTTATTTTTAGGTCCAAGTACCTACCTGTAGTTAGGTACTGGGATGACCAACATCACCCCTTTATTCACAGTTAAAAGAATAAAAACTAATTTTAGACTTTACATTTATTTTTTGGCTACTACAACAGAACACCAATCGACAGCATATACAACCATATAACCTCTAACCATTTATGAGATTGTTAAAAACCCAGGATAGGGAAGGTGGTAGTGAGGGAGGGGGGAGGGGGGGTAGCAGTGAGAGGTCGGAGGGTGATTCACAAAAGGCATTTACCACTGCATTCCTTTATTGCAACAACTGGGAACATTCATAATTTAATTAACATATTAATTTTCGGTTATCTTATGCACTACTTTGGTAAAGAAGTATAACTGCACGACTCATGCCTTTTTAGTAGTCTTTGTTTACAAATTTAAAGCATATAAATATTTTCAAGCATGCATTGACCTAATAGCATTAGTTAGACTACAAGGTGTGTACTCTCGACATAATCTACTTCCCACGATACATTCAGATGAATTTGACAATGTGTGCAACATACAGGCCATATATTCATGTATTTTGTGCAACGTGCCATCTTGGTGCAAATGAAAAATTTCTAAAAGTGACCTCTGCTCTTATGAACTTATGTGAATGTCTCCACAATTACAACTTGCTAAACAATCTGCTTTGATTACCTGGAATAAACTTCAGAAAAATATGTTTCTTACTAATATTTACATCATCATCCTCCAGGGATGGGTGGAGGGGGAGGGATAGGTGCAATTCTATTCATCAAAATCTACAACCAATCGGCGGCATAATACACCAGATGTTAATCGTGCAAAATTGATGGAAATGGAATGTTATACATATTCAAATGCCAAAGCTGCAATTACACTATCATAAGACACACGCACAAACACATTTATTGCCCATTTAACTTCTCTAGTCTGCAGGAAAGGAAGACGTTTCTAAACCGATGTCTACCACATTGAATTTCTTTGTTAATGATAAACAAAACCGATTGACATATATCTGTTTATCATCATGTTTCTTCAAATACAAGACTAGGGCACATTTTATAGATGTTTACATCAATGTCAAAAGATGGAGAAAAATAAGGCCAAAAGAATGTCATAGTTTTTTTACTTATGTTGTCAAAATTAGTTTCAAATGAATGATTCACTGCTTTGCATCGTCAAATTCAGTCTTTTAAAATCCCCGATTGTACAAAAAGAAGCAGAAATTAAAAGTGACAGGGGTAATAAAATGGTCTCTTCATCTTAATCCCATGGTGCTAAGTTTAAGAGGACAACAGGGTGAAGGTTACTAATGTTGTTACCATAGTTGTTACAAGAGTGCAATAGTTAGGTGTAGACAGGTAAGTGAGTATACCATAAGCTTTGAATGGTGTCAAATTTACTAAATGAAATTATATACTTTATCACCTTCCTGGAGCTCTTAACAGAAGTGTTCTACTTATTGTCTTTCACTACAAAAAAAACCTTAACTGTTGGTATTCCCCTTGGCTTCCACAAAAGGTTTTGAGGTTCTCCCAAAAATTTGGATGACAAAAGAAATTGATCATATTTGTGGGGGGTAAAAAGTTGACAAATTTAATAATCATATAAGATTTTTCAAAGGGGAAGGGGGGGGAGTACCTCCCCTCCCCAGGCCACAACATCTGCTAATGGAGGGTAAAAAACTGAGGTCACCAAACAAAAAAGGTTCGAATACCCGGGATCTATACCATTCTTTGAAGCTTAATGATGTGATGCAGCACTCAATAAACTCTTTGCCTCGTATTCCTACTTTCGGCGAGAATTTACATGACATGTGACAGTACAAAGCGCAGTACAGGTGAGAATGAGTGATGGGTAGGTATTATGTTCAAGCAGGTATTAAGCAAAGGTCAAGGGTCACAAAGTGCTTGAACCTCTCTCACCTCCATCTTCTTTCGCTTTTCGTTCTCCTGAACAGATTTCTGCGAGAGATATCGGGTTATTAGAGAAACAGGTTAGTCAACAGAAATTACAAAAATTGGTACAAAGGAAACTGAAAATATGGTTTCCAAACCTTCCCGACCTAAACTGAGGCAGAAGCAAACTCAAGTTGTCAGAGATCTTCGCCACAAAACTTCGAGAAGAAAGATTCTCGTCACTTCCACAGAAACCTCAAGCCGTGAACTGTCTTGGTTTAACGCAAGAAAAGTCAGTCTATTTGCAATTGAAGTTTTGGTTTTTGCTTCAATCCATAGAAATTTGAAATTTCATGGTGTTCCTGCAAATACACTCAGCATATGTAGGAAATGTTTTGAGTTCAAAGCTAATAGCTTGTAACTTTTGTTTTTAAACATTTTTTTTTTTTTTTAAATGGAAAAACACATCTCCTCCCTGCATATATGTTTTACCTTGATGCTTAAAACCAACAAAATCTGCCTCCTTAAACAAGTGTCAATCCATTTGAAACATGATGGCAAAGTTGAAACTCAGACTTGTCAGGAGGGGGGGGGGGGGGATA
>JAIPMN010044587.1:0-10260 GCA_020650975.1 Apostichopus californicus | reverse complement strand
GTGTCGATCCAATTGAAACATGATGGCAAAGTTGAAAGTCAGACTTGTCAGGAGGGTGGGGGGGGGAGGGGGATATAAGAATAAAAGAAAGCAAAGGTATTCATGGTATAATTTCAGAGAAGAACAGAAAACAGTTGAACTGAATAAATCTTTCAGAAGTTAAAAATTGAATTTAGCTTTACAAAATATACAACAAAATATTACAAAAGGCATGAGAACATTTTTTGCAGGAAATTTGTTGTAAGACATGCAGAGAGAAATAAAGATATTTGCACCCTGATTTTTAAGTGTGTTTTTGAAAGGAATCAAATCAATAATATTTGTTTTTACTTTTGTTCCTATAATATAGATTATTTTTCTTATGTAACACACACGGAATACGGTCCTAACATTAATCACATTTCTGTTATTTATGAGTGAATTGAAGAGCTACGTGCTAAACCGTTAGTACGGAAAATGTCTGGCTACAAATATCAAACATTTCTGTACATTTTAGACCTATTACTGTAGCATCCTTACTGGTGATACAATAAAACTATTCCCAGCACTAAGAACACGATCAAGATTTTAACATTTATTTCATTTTATATTTTCTGGTGAGCCAACCCGGTTCATGTGTTGAAACTGAATAGAATGGAATGGTCATGTGAGTTTAAGAAAACTTGAAGACAAAATCATTAGTTTGATAAACCTAAACGGAATGATAAAAAAAAAAAAGGTAACGTGTTTGGGGTTCAATATTGTCATCTTTATTAGTATAAAATGACTTGAATGAAACAAAATGATCATAAACAGAAATGAGGATGAGGTTTAAGAAAAAAATCCTGCTCGGGAGAATTAGACAGGAACTGACTTACTTTATATGCTGCGTCGAACCTAGTGAAGAAGGAGAAGAATGTCCCGGGGGGAGTCATTTTGGGATTTTCACCGTAGTAACTGACCACATCATTGTATGCATCCTGTGAAGGAGACAGAGATAGGGTGAGAAAACAAGATTATATATACATGGACTCATAATTCACCCACTTATTTCTGGATAGAACCTTCCTCTTTTACAGGAGTTGGAATAACAAATTTGAACAAAAGTGTTCAGCATCGCAATAAACGGATGAGACCAGAGTGATAAGACATGGGTAGATGGTCGAGTGGAATAGAGAAATGACAGACGTATAGTACTCCAGTCTGTACTCAAGGTACAGTTTGTCTGTACTGGTACTCGTACCTTGACTGTGTACTCTGAGGGTAGGTACTTATCATATTTGTACTTGCATTTGTGGGTTGGTACTTGTACTTTGACTGTGTTCTCTGAAGGTAGGTACTTATCATATTTGTACTGGCATTGTGGTTTGGTACTCGTACTTTGACTGTGTACTCTACCCATGCTCGAAGGAAGCAAATTTTAGGGTACTCATATTCGTACGTGTACTTGTGGCTCTGTACTCAAACTAGGGACTTTGTACTCACACTTAACGTCTGAGAGAAGACAGTACAGAGAAGAATAGAGTTGATAGTAGAGTGGAGGAGCGAGGAACATAGATAATAATAGATTGTAAAGCGCATAGAACTTGTGGATTATGCGCTATATAAATAACGGCGTAATAATAAATAATAATAATAATATAGGGTAGAAAGTAGAGAAGAGGCTAGATAGACGATAGAACAGAAAGCACAAGGTAAAAGCAGAATAGAGCAATATAGAGCAGAGAGTAGACAGTGCAGAGTAGAACAGAGTAGATAGTAGACAGAAAGAGGGTTGGTAGAATCCAGCAGAGCAGACAGTAGATCAGTAGAGAGTAGACAATAAGAATGACATTAAAGAGCAGAAGTAGAATGGAGCAGTTGGAGAAGAGCAGAAAGTAGACTTTACAGAGTAGAACAGCATAGACAGTAGACAGAAGGGAGAGTTGTTACAATCGTGCAGAGTAGCCAGTAGATTAGTACAGAGCAGACAGTAGATCAGTACAGAGTAGACAGTAAGAATGACATTTTAAGAGTAGAAGTAAATTGTAGCAGCTTGAGAAGAGCAGAAAGTAGACAGTACAGAGTAGAACAGCATAGACAGTAGACAGAAGAGAGAGTTGGTTGAGTCAAGCAGAGTTAGACAGTAGATAGTACAGAGCATTAAGAGAATGGAGCAGAGTACTGTATGAGTAGACTTTACATATAACAATCGAGAAGACAGTAGAGGGGAGGTGAGTACAGGTTGACAGAGACCAAACTGGACAGTAAAGAAGACAGTATCTAGAGAAGAATATAGCAGAGAAAGTATTTAGTAGATTCCTTTATAAGAACTTACCATTGCTTTCTTCATGTCACCCTCCAGTTTTTTCACCTTGTCTTCGTTATTCAACAGGAAATCCCTCAGAATTGTGCTATCGCTGCACTGGGCAAACTCCCGTTTGCATTTCTTTATCCCGTTGACCAACATGTTGATATCCATGTTCAGGTTCTCGGCAGATACTGAATGGCCAGAGATAAAATACAATGTCTCATTTCAAAGGAAAATGGTCCGGAAGGATTTCTTGAGCTAATTCAACAGATTTAATGTGATTAACTAGTGGTATTATGCAAGTTTTGACTTTTTTTCGTTTCTTTCTGGGTTTCTAATCTACTGTTATGTTCACTTCATACAGAACGTTTATTAAACCAGTGCTATCGCCAAGTGATTAACAAGCTGGTGCATTAGTTGCAAATGAATACCAAGCTTTCCCTGAAGTTCTGACCAGCTAAAGAATGTTGAACCTTTTCATCCAGGAGCAGTCCGCACCTTTCAAATCTTTTCAGTGGTATACCAAATATAATATATTTGAAATCAGCATAAAAAAATTTAAAAAAAAAGAAAATATGCATAAACTTTTACCAACATCGACATAAGAAATTGTTCAATCTTTTATTCAATCGGTGCCTTTATCTTGAGGAAAGCTTTACGAAAACTGTCTATATGAAAATAAATAAATTTCAAATAAAGTTGCAAACATTTTTCATGTTGCAGTTATCGAGTCGCTGTTGGCTAAGTCTTCCTTCAGGAAGAGGGCTCTTCAAATCCTGTCTACGGGCAAATCATTTTTACGAGTTGGTATAAAGACAGTTTCACGTCAGGGTTTGGGGTGTCGCTGTTTACCAAGTCTCTAAGAGGTTATATATTTACCGTTAGCCGCTTTATCGACGTATTGAAGATCTCCGTGGAATTTATCGATTTCAGGAAATTTGAGTTGTACTGTCTCGACGATGTAGTGCAGTAATGTGATCTTTCGGTCCGTAGACTTTGTATCGAGTAGCTAGATATAAACAGGAAAGAAAAATTAATAAAGATTCAGTAGGATGATGACAAAATGTTAGGGTGACCATGGAAGATAGGGTAGGGTGGGGGGGGGGGGTAGCAAGGAGGTTGATATAGTTCTTGGATGTCAGGGGACAACAAACTGCAAAAGGACATGCATGTATACCGTGTATACATATATATATATATGTCTGTATATTAACAGACAATGTTTACAAGTCATCCATGTGACCTAAAATGATTTCCATTTATTTACCAAGTTACTCGGACATGCAAACAGAATAAAATCCACTCATCAGAGGATTGAATATAGCATTCAGAGAAGGAAGTAAACAGAATAGACTGTCCTGAACAGTCTTTATTCTCCTTTCCTGTTCCCCTCCTTCCCCTCCTCCCATCCATTCTCTTCCTCCACCTTCTCTTTACTTCCCCTCCTTTACTACTTCCCCTCTCACGACCCCATCCTGCCTCACC
Source organism: Apostichopus californicus (assembly GCA_020650975.1). Lineage (NCBI taxonomy): Eukaryota > Metazoa > Echinodermata > Holothuroidea > Aspidochirotida > Stichopodidae > Apostichopus > Apostichopus californicus. The sequence continues at coordinate 6,506 of JAIPMN010044587.1, read as the reverse complement.
CCCTTCCCCTCTCACCCTCTATGCCCCTTCCCTCTCACCCCTCTACCCCCTTCCCCTCTCACCACTCTACTCCCTTCCCCTCTCACCACTCTATCCCTTTCTCCTTTCACCCCTCTATGCCCCTTCCCCTCTCACCCCACTACCCCCTTCCCCTCACCACTCTACCCCGTTCCCGTCTCATCCCTCTACCACCCCTCCGCCTCTCACCCCTCTACACCCTCCCCCTCTCACCCCCACCTCCTCTCCCTCACCCCTCCAACTTATCATCCCCCTCACACTCACTGTGTCCAAACTCTGCAGCTTGAATCCATAAGCGGAACCTCTCTTTGCACTGTTCAGGTAATTTCCAAAGGCAAGAATAATCTGCGGAGTAAAAAAATCCAGGACATGAATTTAGTAATACCGGAACAAACAGAGAGAAAGAAAATATGCTCTTTGTACATATGTTTGAGGTAAATAGACATCTCATCTCAGTGCTGAACCTTTAAGAAAAATAAATATAAAGTAAATAAACAAACTTCTTGCTTAAATACCACCCTCACTTTGTTCTCCAAACTACCGGGTCAATTTGTCTCTGGAAGCAATGTTAACATGGGAGAATACTTTTAGATTTTTTTTTCCTTAGAACTTTTATGATTATCTGGCATTGAATCGCTTCAGAAAATTTCAAAGGTTTCCTTACATTTTATATGTTTGTATTTTATCATAATAACTATGTACAAAAAATAGAAATGATAACTAATGAAAATTAATCATTACATTAAAAAGACACAATACTAATTTCTTCTAACTTCAGAGTTTGAGAATTTTTTCTGCAAATTAAACCAACCTCCCATTTTTGTTTCATTAGCAAAACCTTTGAAGGCTACCCATAACTAAATCAATCTTGGTGCAAATTTGGTGGGTGGAGTATTATTTAATATCATATTCACACGCACATATCCTTCCTTTAATGGCAGAGTATAACCTCTGAAGATTGTGTGGAAAATTCTACACCAAATGCAGCTTTGAAATAGTACATATTAATATCCATGAAGGAAAAACATGTTGAGTACACTGCAGTAAGAAATAGACTGTTGATTTTACCTCTAATAATCTCTTCAGTTGGGTTGAGTTCTTGACAGAGAATGAAGCTGATAGCAAGGCATTCAGTTGCTGGGTGATGAAAGAAAGATAATTTCAATTTCAAGTTATTGGAAAATAGCAAAGAAATATTGAATAGGACAGGGTTCTGAACCAGTAATCTTAGGATTACAAGCCATGTGCTCTACTAACAGCTATGCAACCCTTGGTTAACTATTTCTTTGCTGTGGGAGTGGGGGTGGGGAGGGGAATGCCTGTCAGAAGCCACCGTTCCTTTCTTTCTGCGAGATGATGATGGCTTGTCTCGTGACGATGGAAATTTAAGGAGCTGATGTGACTAATAATACCAGAAAGAAGCGAAAAGGTTTCTTTTGAGAGAGAGAGCCACTGAAGGGACAAAACTGTTTACAACATTCCAAGATGGAAGGTTTGAGTTACTTCCAAAGAAAAAGTTAGCAATAACAGTGGATACCTTTGAATATATTAAAGCAACTGATCTGATATCAAGTTACATAAATTTGCAGCAATTTGCTGGAAATAATACTTACTGGTTTCAAGCCCTGTAGTACATCTTGGAAGTTGCCCATAAAGCACATGATGTCAAGCTTGTCTTTCACTCTCGCAACTTTGGAGAGCTACGAGGAGGAGGAGGGGGAGGAGGAGACAGACAATAGAGGAGAGAAATGAGATTAAAACTTTCAAATCAATAAATAACCCATAAATCTACCTCTTTCAGGGATGAGCCTGGGGTAAAAAAAAAATCACGGAACTTTGCAAAAATTGCGGTATAGGCTCCAGTTTCTGTATGCTACAGTGTGTTAGGATAATAGTTTTTGTCCCAGAGGTAGAAAAGAAATCACGGATATTCCGCGAATTCGCGGATAAAGCTCATGCCTGCTCTTTGCAAACTTCAGGTGGTGGCCAATATTCATGGAATAGTCTCATCAAGTAATAAAAGTTATTTTAAGCAAGCTACCTAGTATCAAATAGTTAGGCTGCAGCAGCTACAAAATACCCTGCAGCAAGGCTGCATCAGAATCAAACAATAATGATCTATCAATGTTCTACGCAGCCTGGCTGTAGGAGGCTGCAGCCCCCTCCTTATTCTCATTTTGAAACAGTGCCTTTTATACAAATTGCAATATATAACATACCTTTCATGACAAAGGTAATAGTCATTAGAATCTGAACACCTGGAAATAACGTGATTCTCTTTTTTCTATGTATCCACACAGTGCATGCATAACATATATGAAATCAATCAAAAAGACTTTAGAGAAGATTACAAAACCTTTTAAGGTGTAACTCTGTTCCGATGGAGACGCCGAGAGGCTAACCACAGCAACATAAATTCTAAATCTGAGGGCATTCTATATTTTTACCAACAGAGTCAAACTATCAGGAAAAGTATTAAATTAACTTAAAATTCTCTTTATACATTGTTACCGGTTGAGTTGGTAAGAACTCAATTTGTTTAATTTCACAAACAGGACCTTTGAATTGCATTGAAAACGCAACAGACGTTCTTTTTTTTCTTCTTAATTTATTGGAATTCGCAGTAAATGCAGAAAACTTTCTTTTCTTCTTGTAGATTAATTGTACCATCACCTCGTTGAACTAATTTGTTTGTTCGAAAATGATATTCCTTCAACTACTTGCTTGAATAACATGCATCCCTGTAACCTTCGAGCGTGACACGACTCAAGCGGGAAAACCAGACCACATAATCGAGGAACAAACCTTATATATGAGTTTATCCTCGTCTGTGAGTTTATCGAGTGGTTTCTTATCTTTCTCGTATTGTCTGTAGACTTTGACTTCCTGTTCGCTAGGGGTGTACCTCCTAAGCTGCTCTACCGTCTCGATTGGGATCAAAGCCAGATCCATTCTATGGGTTAAAAGAGGGGAAACATTTGGGTCGGTGTTTAAGATAACATCAATCATAATCTAGTTCTTCATATTAAACAGATCTAGAACATAATAAATAATCTAGACATTAACTTGACAAGGTATATCCTCCCTAAACCAGTCACTATTTTGATCAAGTTATAGCCTTGAGACAGTCATTACAATGCACATGTTATAGTGCAGCTGTGCACAATGCACATGTTATAGTGCAGCTGTACAGCCTTTATGGGTTAAGAAATGCTGTGACCCCTTAGCCAGCAATTCTCCATGCATGGAGAACTAATCTTTCAACTGGTCCACAGTGATTATACCTGTTGATATACCCTGGTCCACAGGCCCACTACCCTAGCATATCCCAATGGTGTACAGTGACACCTTTGAAGATGCCCCAGGTCCATATTGTCCACTAACCTTCTAGTATAGACTCCTGATCCTTCAATACAGTGATTGTTTCAAACATGCCCTTGTATGCAGACCACTCACCATAGAAATGGATCACATTGGCCACATCTTAACAAGCCTCATCCACAAGCCCAGCACCTTCCTAGCAGGGGCTGCCGATCAATCCTCATTGGTCCTCACTGCTTGCAACTTTACAAGCCCCATCAACAAGCCCCATCAACAAGCCCCATCCACAAGCCCAGCACCTTCCTAACAGGGGCTACTAGTCTATCCTCATTAGTCCACACTGAACACATCCTAACATATCCCTGTCCACAAGCCCAGTACCTTCCTAGCAAGGGGGGGGGGGCCTAATCTATCCTCATTGGTCCACACTTAACACATCTTAACATACCCTGTCCACAACCTTTTCATAAGAGACTACTTACCCTTCAATAGCTAAAACAATCTGGTCAGTACTGTGTTCAATTTTCCTCCTCACGATTGATATATTTTGTAGTTTAGCTCCATCTAACAATGATACTCCTGTGTCCTTCTTCTTTGTCGATCTTTTGCCATCCAACTGTGTCTTTCCTCCCTTTACGTGTTGAATGGTCTTGAAGGTCTCCTCAAATTCGTTGAAGTCAATGTCCTAAGAGAACATAAGATAAAGGGGGAACAACAAAAATTTAAAAGTTCCAAAATAGATGAGGGATCAGCATTGCCCCCCTTTTTTTTCTTTTCTTTTTTTCTGATTTTTTTTTTTTTTTTCATCAACAAATACACTAGAACATACAGCAAAATTGTACCGACTGACATGCAATTCTTTCTGACGGAGAATATGATATGAATTTACGCTGACAGATTTTAGGGAAAACGATTGATTTAACGACTTCAAATACCTTCATGACTTTATCATCATCAAGTTCACTGAACACAGTTCCACTGATCTGGTTAGGTTTGAATGCGACCCAGTTGAGGATAGGAAGACGGTATTTGGTGTTGATTCTCTTCTTGATGGTAACAGCTGATAAGGGGAATGAAAATTGCATAAATGGGGGGGTTAAAAAGAAATATTATAGCTTAAATATTATATATAGCTCGTGGAAATGAAAGATTAAAGTATGATTCATTCTTTTTGATGGTGAAAGCTGATGGTGGAATAGTAAAAAATCTTTTAAGAGAGATTTAAAAAAAAACAGAGGGAAATGACACATTTAAAGCAGGATTCAGGGTTATAAGACCTAATGTAACCGACAACATTCGTATTTTGCAATTTAACATCAAAGATATCCTTTGTGAGAAAAAATTCAAAGATGGTGAAGAACCCTTTTTTTTTATTTGAATGATCAAATAAATTAACAGTAGAGTAAATTTTTTTACAATATTGAATAATGCTATATTACTTTTATTGTAACTTTGTCTCACTATGGCCGAGCATTGTTATATGTACATACAATTGGAAGGCACCTTTATCTATCCGAGAGTTTCAACTTATAACAAAAATTAGTTGCTATTAATATCCCTTGTGGGATTGTTTGTGTGCTAAAGTAGAGGCGGCCGATTGGCCTGACAGATTACCAGCTCAAAACCAGTGCACTCACAAAGACACCATTATGTTGAGGTGCCACAGGTGCCCATTTCCTCTTTATAATGAAAGGTGCTAGATTTTGTCTGTGGTACCAAAATGCATAGCAATTTTTTATTTGTAGTTGGATCACCTAACAGGTATCAATTTATACCCCCAGTCCTCCCTTACCCTGCTAGAGTAACAACTGAGGTACCATCAAGGAATCTATTTGAATATGATTTCTTTGTATTTTTCTTACTTATATTCTTTCTGAAATTGCCTAACATTTACAAGTGACTTACATCCATGGGGTGCTGCTCCTGGCATGCCTCCTGGTAACGGGGGTGGAGGAGGTCCTGAACCTGGTGGCGGTGGAGGAGGGGGAGGACCACCAGGAGGTGGAGGAGGTGGTGGTGGTGGTGGGGGTCCACCAGGAGGTGGAGGGGGTGGAGGAGGTGGAGGTGCTCCACCCATGGGAGGTGGTGGAGGTGGTGGTGGAGGAGGTGCTCCTGCTGTACTCCCTGGAAGAGGAGGAGCTGATGGAGGTGCTGATCCAGTTTGAACTGCTGCACCTTTGTTTTGAAAAAAGAAGAACACATAAATTAAATAAATCTTTGTTATAGGTACATTTTTCTGTAACTGCTTTGGTCTAAAATTGTCCTTGCACAATTGTTCTTGCACTATGGGGGGGGGAATAAAACTTTCACAAGTAATTAATATTTTCCATTGTTCGTTTCAAGTTACGATTTTCGCTACTTATTTGAAAATGACAATTGTATTGAAAAGGTTCATGCTCTTTCAATACATTCTTTTTAATATCCAAACCTTCCGTTGGTTTTGCATAATCTACAAAAGCTCTAATTTTTTTTTTATGAAATGTGACTTTTTTGAAGTATTAGTATTAAAAGCAATTCATTGGAAGAAGAATAAAAGACTTTATAGCCTCATAAATCATTTCCTCTTTGCTGCAGAAAACATTCAGTAGCCTTATTTAGTTCAAGTACTGAAGAATAACAAGTACTTCTTCGATGCTGTACACCTATCGTGACTAAGTTCCTCCTATCACTTACCTCCCGTGCCTTGTCCCAGACCAGGAGGGGGCGGAGGGAAGTCCCCCGAGGGTCCTCCTCCTCCTACAATTGTTCCGACGCTGCCTCCAGCTAAAGCTATCTTCAATTGGTTCTCTAGCGAGGTTGTGTTTGCTCTCGTAGTTTCCACATCTTTCTTTAACGTTTCAATATATTGAGAATCTGCTAATTGCTTGGTCTGTAAAGGGAAATAATTAATACATCTATGAAATAGAACATAAGAGGGGAAGGCAGGGAAGGGTAAATAACAAAGGGGCAGATAACAAAAGTTTTTACAATTTTATCGGTAACTTATCTTGTGACAATCATCTTGATACAAAAATGTTTCACAAAGTAAAGATGCCAGAATATTAAAAAAGTGGGGGGGGGGGTAACTTTTTATGCAAATTTTTAAATCTTGATGTGTCATTGAAATAAATTGATGGTAAGTAAGGTTGCTATGGCTGTTCCTGTTTTCAAGATCGTTTGAGTTTAGA
>JAIPMN010044579.1:0-24242 GCA_020650975.1 Apostichopus californicus | reverse complement strand
CCACTGTAAAACTCATGGGTAACTTTCAACTCTTCCTGCTAATACCAGTCTTTGTGTATAGTGGAATTGAACAGGCATTTATTGTTGGAGATTTTACAAAGGTGAGTCTGAACGTCATACAGTACTGTATACAGTATGTGAAAAGAAATAACGAGGTTGGAGCAATATCAAGGACAAGATAAATTATTGGCCAATAGTATTAACAGATAGTAAGAAACTTTTCTGTTTTACAGAGCTGCCAAATATTCAGAGAACAGAAACTTATTCACAGATACAATCTTTTGAATTTGATGAAAGTTAGTTGCTTTAAGAAAAGCTACGGTAAGTCTTTTCCTGTCTGTGTTATTCCTATGTTATACACACAGCCGACAGCCCTTGGTGTTGTTACAGTTAGGTGGCCTCGGTTAGAGAGCTTGGTAATTTTAGTATATTCTGTCAGTATCCATTATTGCTCCTTTCTTGTAAATGTATACTTTTTCTTTACTTTTGTGATCATACTGATTTGTGCATAATGAACCCCCCCTCCCCCCCCTCCCCAAAAAGGAAGAAATTCAAGAAACAGTGGTCAGATCAGTTTACATTTCATTTATCTTTATAACCTTGGACCACAAAATCCTTACTGTTACTTTGCCTAACCATATATAAATAACTATAACATTAAAAACATTAGAAGTGAACTAGTTTCTTCATTTTTCCATTCCTGTGTCAACAGTCCTACATTACTTGCACTCAGGGCGTCTCCGCAGTAGGATTAGTTATGATTGCATATGGTGTTTCAGATGTTATAAGCAGTCTCATCTCTGGCCAGCTAGAGAAGATTACCGGCCGGATATTCCTGTTTAGTCTTGGATCTGTGGTCCATTCAGGTCTGTTGGTGTATCTGTATGTCTGGAAACCAAACCAACAAGATGAATGGCAGCTATATCTTGTTGCAGTTGGATGGGGTGTAGGGGATGCTGTCTTTCAGACTCAGTGTGCATGTAAGTACATAAATCTCTGCAGTAGTGCACAACCCTGTTCATCAGTTAAAACCCACACATGTTTTCCTTGACTTTTCTGCAGAAACTATTTAAGGATTGTGATGAAGTCATAGGTGTACGGTATGCTACTGAGAATTTTAACATAAATTGCAATGTGTGATAAGTAAAGATGCAGGCTCCTGTACAAGGAATACTTTAGTATAGTAGTTCAAATTTTGTAAAGCAGATTTGAACAAGCTAAATTTTGTCCTATTAATAATATTAATAATAATAATAATAGTAATCAGCAGTTATTTTTACGATGCTTAAGCGTCCCCAAATGTGGGAGAACCCCGCAAGGGCTTATGGATTACATCTACACGTTAAAATATACTATGGTTATAGTGATTAAAACTGTTGAGTTACATATTTCTACTTAAAAGAATAGCAATTTTACCATTTTGAATACATTTTGTGATGTGATACTGGATAAGTTATTCCCTGGCGTACTGTAAGCAGTAGATAAACGTTATCTGTGAGAGTTTCAATGGGAATGTCACATAACTCTAGTTATAATAGTTACAGTAGTTACTTTATAGCAAGTCCACATCTGACTGAAAAACAGGAATGTTCACCATTCTGCCCCCCCCCCCCCAAGCTTACTCCCTCGTAAAATCAGTGTCAAATAATTTAATATATACTATAAGAAGAAAAGATGCTTGACATACTCAAATGTCACAGTCTATACTATAAATTAAATTGGTCGGTCAGTTACACTCTTTGCATTTAATATGTTCAAATGTAACTTGGCCAGAACATATTGACACTACTGTGATGTATCAGTAGCATCGTACATCTTGTACATTGCACGGTGCTTTTCTAAGTATTAATATGATTCTTAGTGAATGTACTGTAAATATTCAATTGTATTACCATATCAACCAAGAGTACAGTTGCTAGTGCAATCCAGATATGAAGTATGTGTACTATGCGTGACACCATTAGTACATGTTAACTATAAATAGTAATTTCTGCATAATTCGGTTCAATGTTTTTTCTTACCCACAAATATTGTGATTATATTCTCACATACTGTAGTTGCATACATTGCTTTCCATAGGAGCTCTCAATCCAACTTGTTCATAGACAACCAGGAAGATCTAGTTCAAAGGAAGTTAATTCCTTCAAGGATGTCAAGTTCTACTTTAGATCTAAAGGTTAAAGGGATATTTTGAAGACCCAGGTTGATATCTAAGCAACATTGCTAGAAACTTTCAGCATCTTTACTATATAGGACAAGATTTTCGCCTTCTCTGATACTGTGTGAATGCATTAGGCAACAATAGTGTGAATGGTGTCATAGTTAATCATGGTTATTAAGCTGTAAAGTGTTTCTGTTTTTCTATGTAATATTGAAATCACTTAGTCACAGAGGAATGTATATTTAAAAGAAACCTGCTTTTCTAAATACAGAGAACTTTGTCATCCAAGCAAACATTACAAATGTATCACATGTCATGTGATTATGAAAGGAAAGTAAAGCTTGTGCAAAACCTCTGCCATGACGGCATCATACACTTTAATACAGTATTATTCATGTTCTGGAGTAACAGACTGTTTCTAAGCCAGTCAAACTACAGTACAGTAGATAACATTCAATCAACCATATATCAGAAGGGAACTTTAGTGTTGGCTTAAGATATTGGGATGGGGTTTTCAATTAACATTGATTCATTATTTTTTTTTCTTTTAAAGATAAATGTTGCATTTTCTGACACTGGACACAATATGTAGGCTAATATCAGAACTTCCCAGTCTTTATTTACGTAATTCATGCTTTCCTTGGTGAGTGAATTACTCTCTACCATAGATCTCATTACTTCAACTCTGTTCCCTCATTCCTATCTTCGCAGCAATCATTGGCGTCATCTTTGCCAGTTGTCAGGAGCCTGCGTTCTCTAACTACCGTTTCTGGCAGTCTGCTGGGTTTTGCATCAGCTTTGTCTTATCCATTCCAGATGGGATCTGTATTTTTCAAAAAATCATTGGAATTGGTATTTGGTTGTTGTTTTCCATGATCACCTACTTTGTCTGCGAGTACAAAATAAGAAGAGAAACAAACCAGGTAGTTTTCGCTGATTTGTGACTGGGATTCCATCGACGAGAGTTGATGGGCAGTGATAGCAAGCAGTTCCATGCAACACTGTCCTTTAAAGTTAGAAGTGTTATATCTTATAAAGCAGCTGGTTGGATTTGAAACTATTCTCAACATTTTAATGGTTTCTGCAAAACAACAAAAGGATTGAGAAAGTTCTTTCACTTTTCATAACAAACACCCAATGCTTCGCCTACCCCTACTGTATAGAACTTTCATCCCACCTAGGCCTATGGGCTGCTTTGCATAACGAAATTTGAACAGGGATGTCCCCAGTAACTGGTATGACCAATAATTCCTCTCACAGTCTGTTTTGGGTGAGAAGATATTCTTCCTAAAGGCCAGCTACACTCTATAGTTGAGTAATTTGAAAGGAAGGTGGATTATTATTTTTCAATTTGTCTGGAACAAGTCTTCATATTTTTTTAATGCAATCTTTTGTCAAAGTTTTAATAGATTAACATTTCCTAAGAATATTGATAATATTTTTAATAATAAAAAAAGAAACATCTTATAGTGCCAAAGTTTTATTCAATAGTCTTTTTGAAACTCAGTATACAAGTTATTGGACTGAAATTTATTACAGTGACATTTTAATCATCTCATTGGAGCAGTATATATATATATTGAGATCATTTCATTTGCCTTTGTTTTATATAGCCTCTGGAATATTGCAAACAGCATTTTAATGATAGGTGCTGTAATAAATGACTAATTAAATTTTAATCAACTTCAAGAAGAATAGCATGGTTATTCAGTCAGGGCTAAAAGTTTTGTTTGGCCAGTGGTGCTGCTTAGCTGCTAATTATTTTCAGCACCAAGTAGGCCTAATGTAAATTCAAGGTACAGCTATGACAAAGTAAATCATGTTAAAAACATATTCATTACACAAGTCTGTCAGAATAGGACAAAAGATTGATAATTATGTTATGGCTGATCAGCTCAATATTGTCAGTTCCTATCAACAACAATAACTTTTTTTCTTTTAAATCAGTGTTAGATGAATCTGAAATGAGAAACTAGAGGCAATAGCATTTGGGAGCATTTATACCCAGCATGCCTGTGTTCTAATAAGATGTGATTGTACAGGTGTGATGCATTAATGTCATGCTTGGCATATCTTGATGTATGTTTTTTTTAAAAAAAATTGAAGTTGAGAGGAGTAAATTTTAGTTTGGTATAACACTGTTAGTTTGTTTCTATAAAACATCAGGCCATTACTTAGTTTCATACATTTTCGATTATATTGGAAATTCCTTTGCCTAAAGCATGAGAAATCTAGTTCATTCCAACTAGTGTGTGTTTACAAGCAGTGTATATGTTTTCTGAGATTTTAAACACGAAAGAACCATGTTGTATGATACAGTTCTTGGCACAAATGAAACCTTCAAACTATAAATTTGTCCATATCCTAATGATTTATTAATGTCATATTTACTTTGGAGATATTTGGTCAACATTCATTAGGATCATGGCCAATATTTTTATAATCAGCATAGACAGATGGAACTTGTAGAAGCCTATGATACCCTTAGATTTAGTGTGAGAGGGGAACTCTTAATAGATGTTTGTGTCTTATTGTTGAGGTAAGTTATCGGTAGTTAGTTTTATTCAGAGACAATTTCAACCATTGGAATATTCTCTCACACATTTGTAATCTGCATGTATAATAAATTCACATGGCATAAGAATAACAATGTAAGTTTACTTTTTTTCTGGTTTATTATAGATTGAGTTGCCTAAATAGCTTTTGCTCTAAATGATTGGCATATGATCAAGTGTAATTCCTCTTTCACTGAAAACAGTAGAACAAGTTGCAGGCATCTGCTTCATATTGTTACAGTGAACCCAAAGGCATACAGTATGCTCAGTATGTACACCTGGTATATATAAGTCACATGCTCAGTGTTAAAGCTGTTTGGTTTTCAAATTGAATAAAAGCAGGAACAATGTAGTACTTCCTTTTTCCCTTTGAATCTAGTGATAATGGTACGTGTTATGTTAAAAGCAAACTTACTTTCATTTAAAGGATGACTCAAAGAAAACATTGACTCGTAATTGTTAATACATTCCAAGACAAAAAAGAAGAAAGAAAAAGAATGCTTGTTTATAAACTCTAATGACTCAACCAAAACGCTTTCTGTTATCTTCATATCAACTACAGACTGCACCATTGGATATCATTCAACATTATTTGCCCTTGATAATATATGTACTGTATTGTAAACATGTCGTTGTAGGCCACAAGACTTATTCGCATTGAGTTCTGTGTTGCCACTAGTAACTGACCTAATGTTCTGTGTATTAGACTGTACAAGCCAGTCACTTCAAGTGATGAACCTCAGCTGGTTAAAAACCTAGGCAAAATCCTGGTCATTTCCTAAAACTTAACAGTGTCATAGAAATGCCATCCTGACTGATAACTGTGTTTTTATTTTAACGGTCTACAACATATTAAACTTAATTTTGTCATCCTTTAACCCTATCAGTTCTATCAAATGTATTTAAGTTTGATGTGCTTAAGCAGGGTTACTTGATTCTAATCTTTGTGGAATTAAACCCTTTAAAATAAAACGATTGGTTGATAAATTCACCAACCCTACCAAGTACTACTTAATAATTGAATCCAAATATAACTGTAATTAAATGAGACTAAAACATACTAAAGAATTTGTTTAACCAAACTGTTCTAAAATTCTAGTTTGAAATGTCACCCAGAAGCTCTTGTTCATATTAATGACAAATCATATATGACAAATAAATTGGAAATTTCAAAATTTCACTTTATTGTAATTGAAATAAATGCATGTCCAGTCTGTGCTGTTATGGATTATGTCATAGGATGGCATGAACAAAATAGCCTCCAACAGTTACTTTAGAGAATTTATCTCAATCTTTATGAATGAATTGGCTGTACACTGTAGCACACCTGCAACACACTTCCATTTATGATGTCTCTGTGAGTATGATGTCTCTGTGAGTATGATGTCTCTGTGAGTATATTTTGAAGACCAGGAAATGCTAGAGTAGTTCCTGGTTAATTCATTTTGCATTATGCTCACTTATGAGCTCAATCTTAAAACTTTCTATCAGGGTATACCATATATTCTGTATATTACACACCTTTCAGGTAAATTAAGTTTAAAAAAAGGAGGAAAATTCATACAGATGTTCAGTGTACACTCCTGTTAGTGTCTGCTTTCATTTTGGAAGGGGAATTTGGGGAGGGGGGGGGGGGATGTGTCTATCAAGTATTCACCTTTATGAATGAATGAAAGAACATTCCAGGCAATCAGGATACAACTGGAATAGCTATAGAAACATTATAATAGCTTAGCTAGGTCTCAAATCCTCCCCCCCCCCCTCCCCATCCCACTCTTTTTAGAAGTGTTTCACGATGACATATGAACACTACAAATAATGCCGAAAGTCATCCTTCAAAGCAGGAAGATAACTGAAGTTCATTCATACTTAGTAAAGATTCCTAAATCCTATTGGTCCATTCAGGTCAGCTGACCGTGGTTAATCCTGTGAGTAACGCACGGTAAAATTACGGGGCATCACTTTAATAAATCTTTGGTTATATGTAACCAAAAATGTTTTGTTTTATGATTTTTCCCCCACACAAATGGTAGTGTATGAATGAACGGGGTTAATCAATGGTCTAGCGTGCGTTACTCACATGATTAATGCACTCCGGGTGTTAATGCTATCGCTGGATGCACTCGGGCTCCGCCCTTGTGCATCGCTTGCATCCCCCGATCGTGCATTAATCCTGTGAGTAACGCACGCTAGACCGTTGATTAACCCCTGACTCAAAAAGGAAAGAAAAAAAAAGGATGATGTAGTTTTCTTAATTATATTATATCACCAGAATACATATATTTTGCTATATAGTTCAACTAAAGAAAGGGAATGATGCAAACAACACATCTGATGCATATTACATATTATTTCATTGTAATATTGGGGGAAAATGTATTATTAAAGCTCTTATGAGTAGATAAAGTGTTAACCTTTGAAATTCAATTTTAAACTTAAAAACATGATGCACCATAATAAACAAATGCAAAGAATATATATATATATATTGGTTTGATTGTTCAATGCACGAGGCAACATCTTAATGTACCCTACAAAAGTCTTTTAATGTAATCTTGCGAGATTTTTTTCTGCAATACTGATTTTCCAAGGGGACTCACTCGCGTTCATGGCCCATTTTATTACAATACGCTACTAGGAAATTAGGAATATCAATGCATATTTATATAATTATGCTTCCTTATTTACTTATGAATGGAGAACATGAATGAAAAGAAAACAATCTATTAAAAGTGAAGCAATCAACTACTACGTATTCTGTAATAGTGAAGATGGTACTCGAGCAAAAAATCATTTCTTCAGAACGTTTAGGCTTAGAACTGAAAGCAGATTTTAAGTTTATATAGAATCAAAATAGTAATAACTTTTAGAAACTGTTAACAAAATGCATGTTGTCAGCACTTAGGGTCATTTTATAACAAATAACCTTCATAAAACTATAAATTTCACAATGCATGATACTGTCAACTGCTCACACAATAGAACTCTGCTCTCAATTGGCCATAAAATTACCCTTAAACTTATTCAATGCATGACAGATGGCTTAAAAGATTTCCCTTTAAAATGTTAAGTGTAACAATAACGTCTCATACATGGAATGTAGTAAAGCCACCTGTCCTACTTTCTTCTCATGTTTTTTCTTTTCTTCAAATGCTCTTTTTTGTCAGAAATCTGATAAATACCAAATTAGTGATAATTTACTTTTCACCTGTGGCATATGAAAATAAGCTAGGCATACGAAAATAAGCTAGGCATATGAAAGCAAGCATGTTGGAGATAGCCTCAGGCCACCACCTATCAGATAATATCAGTAATTTATGCAAAATAACCTACATTGTGTAAATAAATTGACACCATGGTGTAGGAATGCTCCAACTTTTTACCTTAAGTAGCAGAATTAAAAATCATGCAAAATTTGCAGGCAGGTGTTTATTGTATTGCCATAGGGATAAGTACCCACAGTGCATCATCATGGCATATACATAGCAACATACATTTTGATTCATAATACTTATCTGGTAAATGATAACCTACTTTCCTGAAGCCATTGCTATCATCAATAAAACATGAATTAAAACTGTTGTAAGCAAGCCAGCAAGATGGATAATAACAATTTGCCTCACAGCCACTATTTTCTAAGTATTTTTTTCTCCTTTTCCAATTGGCTGATGACTCTTGCTTGCCTGTTCTAGGAAATGATGATTATCACTGTATATTCATTTTTATTAAGTTTCCTTCTTACTTGGAGAACATGAATGAAAAAGGAAAAGTTATAAATAAAAGAAATTACTACATATTCTGTAAAATTGAAGATCAAACCATTTCTTAAAAACTTTTAGGCTTAGAACTGAAAAGCAGATCTAACTTTATAAAGAATCAAAAAGGTAATATACTTTGTGGAGTTTACTTTAAACAGAGTGCAGCTTGTCCAAACAGCTAACTTTATGTAATTTTATTCCCACATGTCTCCTAATGTCTCCTTCAATTGCACAGTGCATGATACTGGCAACTGTCCATATCAGGCTCTCCCACACGAATGATGTTCTGCCTGTTTGCTCAGTTTGATAGGTGAGATTATAAATTTCTTCCAATCGGAACCTTAATTGTTGTTCCAATTAATCAAGTAATAATCATTCATGCACGCTTCATTACTATTGGCCTACATTTTGCTCACAAAGCAGATACAGATGTAGGCAAGAGAGAGGCCTTTTAACAGACAGAAGTTACCATAACTTTAAAATTGGAGGGCACTATCTTAAGGAAATGACCTTCAGTGTTTTATGACACGCATACTTATTTCACCCGATCTACCATTCTGACACCCGTAACAGTGATTTGGGAGTCATCTCCGAATGTTCACTGATTCAAAGAAAATATAACCGTCAAAGAGTTGCTACAAAGGCCCAATGTCATGAGTTTATCTATGTTTAGATCTTGCAGATTGATCGATTTAAAGATTCAAAACTAATTTGTACATATATCAAGTCCATCATAGTTCTACGCTGTGTAGTGAATGGCGGTTCCCACACAACTGGATATCACATATATACACTATCAATTTTCAGGGTACGATTCATTTCATTTCACCTTTGTCGTAAGTCCTTAATGAATTATTAAGAGTGACATACTCGAATGTTTTCCAAGCTTATCCATTTATGTTTGGTATTGATCAGGTTTTATACGTTAAGTTTTCAGATTAAACCACACACGCATTTGCACGCACATTGGTTACCAATTGAGTTGGAAGTGTATGTCACACCTTCGCCATAGTTGCCATACGATTCTGTGAGGTGGTTTTTGTCTGTTTGCCATTGGCTGTTGGCCAGTTAAGATAATTTATGTGAGTTCATGACATGGGTCAAATAGCTGACATCTGTTCTTGTTCTGTCATCTATTTTGGATTTGTTTGCGTATCTTGGCGGAGGGTTATTTAGACCCACATTTCAGGCCACAGGTCAAATTTCAGGTATAATAAATAGGTAACCACTAATGAAGATATATTATATAAAGATATATTTATCCTCTCCCTTGTCATCCCAATCCAAAACATGCTATCAATCATAAATATTAGTTTTCTTATTAAATAGGTTCCCATTGAATAACCATCTGGGTGTTTAAATTATTATTATCATTAATGGAATACAAAGTCAAATTTTTTCTTACTGTGATAGTCGTTATTGCTGTGTTGAAAAGGTGGCAATAACAATTTATCATCATAGAATAATAAAACTGACCTACAACAATATTATTTAAAACTGTTAAAAAAAAATGAAATTCTACCATCATCTGTTGTGTCAGGCCTGAGAATGAATTATCAAAATTTACTTCAATATTTAGTACAAATTAAAAGCACTATAGTGCATACTACAATATTCCTGTTCAGTCTACAAAGGCACTACTGTGATACTACCCGATGACCTCTCTCCAGCATGAGCCTTCCTTTCAGGTTTATCCTTATCTGTATTTATATTTCATTGTTGCATTATTATTTTTGTTTTTCTTTCTATTCATATTTATATGTACGGTGCTTTTGACAACTATTTTGTTTATAATTAGCGCATTATAAATCTTAGTTATTATTATTATTATTATTGATATATCTGATGAATAGTTCATGTGACCAAAGTCATTCGTATGTTAAGGCTGTGAAACAAAGTGACATAGAGTGTGCCATAATCTGCCATGTTAGCAAGATCTATATGATCTTTTCATCCAGTGCACGATGCCTGTGGAACTCACTTCCAGAACATGTAAAAATGTGCAATACTGTGAACGGTTTCAAATCAGCTCTCAAACGTATCTTTTCACCAAAGCATATATGTTATAATTGTTATTATTATGTTAAGCGCTACAAGAATTATTTCATAGTTTGTTTGGCGCTATATAAAAATTATGTATTATTATATGCCCTCATTATGTTCAGACTTGATAACTTAAGACTTTTCTCCTCATCTTCACCATTATTCTCCCACCACCCCCTCCCCTCCCTCTGGAAATTATTTAGGCTACTGGATTGTCATCTCTGGAATATGGCAGGATAAAGGTGTTCTTAGATTACACACTGTGAGATAATAATAATATAGCACATTTCAAAAAAAAAAAATGCATTAAATGAGAAGTCTCTTATCAGAAAACACTTCAAAACATACTTAATACACAACTGAACCTTTCCGAAGCAGAGAAACCGATCACGTAACTTTCAGGTGTCATATCTTAGACTTTCTCCAATGCTTGCTTCAAGTCATTTACCAAGTCATCCCCATCTTCAATCCCAACACTGTAGATGGAAAAAATGAAAGAGAGGATCTTTAGCAATTTTCCACAAACCAAATTTGTGTGTGATTACTAACAACAGTAATAACTTGATACACAAACTACTGCTTTGATGTTGGTGAATCTTTCTATAGAACAAAATATCATAACAATGATATCTATTAGCTTGCGATACTGTCATGTTTCATTTCATATGACAAAAATGCACACATTTTGAAAATGACAAATTTTCTATAAAATTGCATTTAAGTTAGCAATAACAAGAAGGATTGTCTGGATGACAAAAGTATTAAACTTGGTTTGGAATCATTCCTAACTTGCTAAATAACCCCTCGCTTGATCTCAAAATTAACCAGGAACTTTTTAGGTTAATCTATGCAATCTTTTTGGAGTGATGTACTCTGGGAGTTTTATCAAGTTTGTAAACACTTTTGGTGATGAAACACAAATAACTGTTTTCTGATAACTTTGAACACTGTAATTTAGGGAAACTTAGCAAATTCAAGAACCATCATGGTTTATGTGATACAGACACCTGTCATGAACAACTGGGTCACACAGAAAATCTTATTCTATTTGCAAAGAAATGTCCCATCACACATCCCTTATATATAGATATGAGATCATCAAGCAACAAAATCTTGAATATTTCAGTTTCAAAGTTTTCATGACTAATTAGCATATTTATTTTCTATATTAGAGATGTCTTTTACAAATGTTGAACCTAAAATTATGTTTCATCAATTAATCAAATACTGGCACTATTTGTAATATCTGTTTACACAAAACTTGAAAATATGGAAAAGCTGATCAACAGGAAATTTGTATTGAGAGAATTTCACCACATACTGGCACTTTGTGTCACACATGATAACTTGGAAGCCCCTTCCCTACTGACCAGGTTCAAACCCAGTTTCTGCCAAATAACATCGCTTAGATATGTGCGGATGTGGTTCATCACAAAGATATCTACCATAAAGGTAACTATACTGTATAAAGATGAATGGGTTAGCTTCACAGTAATACATTCTCAGTTTCCAGTGATACGGCTGTTTCGCTCCATTTACTTGTAACATTTAACACATAAACAACCTAAATTGTCTTTCACTTTTACTTCAGTGGTATTTCTTGTGATATATATAATGAAATAATCCAATTTTGGGCCTCAATATAAATTGTAACCTTTGCCAAAGGTGTGCATGTGCGTCTGGGTGTGTGCGTGTGTCAAACACAATATCTGAAGGGAAACTGGAATGGATCCCAAGCCTGGTATGTAAATGTTCCATGTTGGGTCAACATGCCAATTGTTTAGTGGCGGTCAAGGTCATTTAAAAATGTGAAGATCTTGAAAACAAAATACCTGTACAGGGGAAAAGTTGATGGATCTCATACTTTGTATGTAGATGTGCTGAAAAGATAGTGTTTCGTTTTATATTGAGAAAGATTGGTCTTGTGTGGTACTATATGCCTCTTGAAGCAACATGTATACCACTATACACAGACTATGCGGGATTGATCAATATTTGTTCCTTAATTACCATCTTTAGCTAGTAAGCAAAGCATTATAATGGACTCTTAACCATTGACCGAGGATATAAAGTATACAGTATTCAATGTTTGTCCATTTTTGGAAAAGTGCGTCTTAAATGTCTCAAAGTTTCCCATGTACGAATTTTGTATTGGGTTTGTTCAAATTGGCATCTTAGGTTTTCTAATCTAATAATAAGTATAGTCAATTGTCACCTGTTTGAAATTAATAGACTGAGAATGGATGGGGGTGGGGGGGGGATGGCCTAAGTCATTGGGCCTAACAAAATTTATTATGCCCTCCTCCCGCCCATCCCCCCCCCCCCCAAATCAGAGGGAAGAAAAATAAAAGTGGTGACCTAATTCACATACATAATTATCATAAAATATGATAACAACACATAAATTGAAATCCCCAGCTTCTCCCCTTCCAGCCAATATAAAGGTTGTATGAAACAATATGCCCCTAACTTCCATTATTAGAAAAAGGTTCCAATTTTTCAAAATGTAATGCAATGCAATGCAATGAGTTACATGGATTGAGAAGGGAAGCAAGTTGCATTACCAAAGTCTGTTTGGCCTGACAAAAGTAGCAGCCTGAGTTGACCAGAATTAAAGTCAATTGCTAACAGAAGGACAATATCTCCCACCCAGCCCCTGTAGGGGGAAGTGAACTCTCAGTTTGCTGTTATTATGTTATTATGCAATCTATAGTTGGTTTTATTTTTGTCTGTAGGTCTGTCTGTCCATATGTTGTGAATGTCTACTAAGTAAGTAAGTAAAACTTTATTGCTCCATAAAATCAGAAATTTTGATATTCGCACATTATAAGAAATACAAAAAAATATATAAAACTATATTCATAATTACAATTAATAACTAAAGAAGGTAAGATCAAGTTAAATAGTTAAAGACTGAGAGCCTACCCAACCAAGGACTATAGGCAACCACCTAACGACTCAAATTGCTGTTGTAAAGTTTTATTGCACGAGGGATAAATGAATTGCGGTGCCGGTTAGTCTTAAGTTGAGGAAGTCTTAGTCTACCAATGCCCCTATAATCTATCATGGAGTTGAACATGAAATGGGTGACTACAGTCATCCCAAACGGAGTTGAGCTTAGACTGTAGGAGACACTGGTAGACAATATCAACAGCAAACTACCATGTCAATTACCTGAGTCTAATGAGGCCTTCGTCAATACCACCTTTCTTCCTTTCCTCATCAGTCATCAAGTAAGGACCATGAGTCATGGATGCTGGATGCTCCACCAGACTCTCAATACCTCCCAAAGATACAGCAAGGAGGATAATCTTTAAGGACTGGAAGGAGAACATAGAAACAGACATGAGGGATCCTTGAGTAGTGTACACGTTGTATTGCCAAGCCTCACCATTACAAATCACACATACAAGTATACATGTAGTATTGCCAAGCCTCACCATTACAAATCACACATACAGGTGTACATGTAGTATTGCCAAGCCTCACCATTACAAATCACACATACAGGTGTACATGTAGTATTGCCAAGCCTCACCATTACAAATCACACATACAGGTGTACATGTAGTATTGCCAAGCCTCACCATTACAAATCACACATACAGGTGTACATGTAGTATTGCCAAGCCTCACCATTACAATTCACACATACAACCATCCTTGCTTCAATTAAGTACTCAAGTCTGCAATTGGGTGGAAATTTCTTAATGGATGACAGAACTAAAAAAAAAAGCAAAGCTATGTGGGCATGACAAAAATGGTGAATGATCCTTAAAGTGACCATATGCCTTGAATGTAGAGAAGCAATATACTGCAGAATGTCAATACTGCTGTAGTCAGTACTGGTCACTACAGGAAGTACATCAAACTAATACTGATATTTCACAGACACATGGCACCTAACAACCAATCAAGATCATACAGTACAAAAGCCTAACGCCACATAACAAGCTCACTATACCTTCCAATCAGAACACGAGACCATAACTTATTACGTCACCGCAGTATTACATAATCAGACTCGTGCAGAGTGTATTACAACCTGCTTCAAAATGATTCAAACAAGAGTGTGAAAACTGTGCTAAGCTGTTCTAATTCCACAACATGTATTCTTTTGTGTTAAAGAGTTCCTTTACTGAACATGCAGAACATGCAACAGTTTCCTTCTGAACTATACACAAAAATAACGAGAAAATTTGCACACTGAATGCAAATAAATTTTAAAGTTCCATTCCATATCAGAACATGAACAAAATTCAAACTATTATTGAGTGGTTTCACTAAAGTTTCATTCTATATTATCAGAACATGAACAAATTTCAAATTGATATTGAGTGGTTTCGCTAAAGTTCCATTCTATTTCAGAACATGAACAAAATTCAAATATGAAATGGAAACACGCTGATTGAATGTTTCATTACCCAACTAATAAAGAAGTAACACTGGAATTTATGGCAGAATAGTGACCTTAGATGTTGGATTTGTTTTTATAACCAGTCAAGCAATAAGTTTACCTAAGATAGCTGTAATTAGGCAAAGACTTACATCAACCAACTTCTCTGCTGATTTCTTGTTGTGCATGATAAATGTCACCATACCACCAAAGGTCTTCATTTGCTTCTTTGCCACCTCATGATATGGATGAGACTGGAGTCCAGGATAGTAAACTTTAGCAACCTGTTCAAATAACGGAGACAACATTACAACAACAATGCAGTACGTGTCATTTAGTTTTAAGGTCACTGTCAATAAACACGCCTTTTTAACTTAATATGATCGGCCCTCTGCAGTGAATTATGATACATGGGCGCACCCATGGAAGTTTTTATGTCATTAACACTCGATCTATATTTTGAAGTATTAGTCTTAATAAATAACTAAATTTGTCTTCTTTTACATTAATGGAGAGCTTGTTAGCTGAAACCCATTCATGAATCTGTTTAATTCAACACAGATAGTGTTTTCTAAAAGTCTGATATACTGTAATGTCCTGTAAACAAAATGCTAGTATCTTCTGCAAAGAGAGCAATAGTACAATACTTGAAACATTAGCTATGTCATTGACATAGATTATAAAAAGTAATGGACCTAACATGGATCCTTGAGGGACCCCACAGGTTACGCTTTAATGATTCTGAATGGACTCCATTATTAGATTCAAACTGCTTCCTATCAGACAAAGCTTTTATTCCACTTTAAGCCAACACCCCTGATACCGTTTTGATAAAGTTTCTTCAACAGAGTTGCGTGGTCGATCAAAAGCCTTAGACAGGTCTAAAAAGAAAATGGCTACGGTTGTTTTGTTTTACCTAAGGCTGTACTCAATTGATTTACTGTGTGAGCAAGGGCTAGCTCTGAAGAGTGACTTGTCGGGAGTCTGTATTGTCCTTTGAACAATACATTGCATTTTGTAATAAAACTGTTAAGGCGATTGTGAACAAGTCTTTCAAATATTTCCGAGAAACATGTTAAAACTTGAAACTGGGTGATAATTATCACAACTCATAGCATCTCCTATCTAGAATATTGGTATAACTTTAACAAGTTGAATACGATCAGGAACGATACCGGTCGCAAGCGATTTGTTAATAATATAAGTATAATATAAGTAAGTCGTTTAAATATCAAAATGTATACCTTTTTTAACAATACCAACTTTAATTCCATAAAAATCCGTGGCCTTTTTGGGCTGTAAACATTAATATGGTTTGCTAATGAAAGACATGCGTAACTTGATAATTTTACACAAATAATTTGAAAGAAACAGGGAATTTCATGACTGCACATCTGAAAAGAAACTTTCACTGTATTAAGATAGTGACCGTTTGCAACTCATTTTCCACAGGCCGGAGTAAATTAGGGGAAATATGGAATAAAGCATCAGGTAATCTCTCATCTTCAAGGTGAAGACTTAACAGCTGGTATGTCTTAAGCATAACCCAACTAGATGTTATGCTTAGAGGTTATGCTTAAGACATACTGGCCGTTAAGTCATAAGCATAACCCAATTTAGATGTTGTGCTTAGTTGCAACACGTATCAATTCCAAAGAATTTCGTACCTTTGGATGCCCTTCCAAAAATGTAGCCACTTTCATAGCATTGGTGGCATGTTTCTCCATCCGGACAGCAAGTGTCTTGATGCCTCTCATCAACAAAAAGGCATCGAATGCCCCCTAAAAGAAGAGAAACTGAACAAGATGAATCATACATACACAGCACAGACACCCTTCTTTCCTAACCTTGGTGATGATTTCAAATATGTCAAGAACCTTTATATACCTCTCTACATCATTATTTAACTAGCATGAGTGCAGGCTAATATTATGATACATGAAAGAGCATTGTAAATAAAGTTATCATATCAACATATAAACGTAACTTTTAAGATTAAAATTAATAGCAATATTTCTGAACTAGCCTGAGTGTTTAGCACACAGCAAAACTTTTTCACTTTTTACTACTGATTATTTATTATTTACAAGTAAATCATCACAGCAAACTGATCTTTAGATGTGGATGCTTGTCTTGCACACAAATTTGCTGTTGACCCTGGCCATCATAATTTAATACACTTCAAGACAAACTAGGAAACAGTTTCTTAAAACTATTTTGGAAGAAAGCAGAGACTGATGAGCAGCAAGGTTACAATTCGACAGAGGGGTAGGAGCCGGGGCGCACGTGCCCCCCCCCCCACTTTTGTCCAAAATAACAAATGTGCCCTACTGGCAAATAAAATGTGCCCCTTTGATGAAGAACTGTCTTTTGGATATCTTAAGCCTTTGTTAATTTTAATATTTTATTTTAATTATTTAGTTTTATAGTCTGAACATGCTATTTTAAAATGGCATCCCATATCTTTTTGTAGCACGGTTAACAATAAACAATCTCAATAAATAGTATCGATTACTAACACATCACATATATTTAAGTGATATGGCCGGTGTGTATCGGTTTATAGCATAAAGAGTGGTGGTTGTGGAATGAGAAAGTGCCCCTATGACGTTGTGCCCCCCCCTCTACTTTTTGGAAGCTTCCTATCCCCCTGCAATTGAATATGTACTGTTATGAAATATAGACCAATCTTGTGTAGCAGGCAGTTATGTTATTTGCATCCGAGCTCAGTGGAAGATTTCCTTTTACCTTCTACAAATATTCAGTAGCAATAACGTCAACACAGAAAAGTGCATACCAGCTATACCATCCATTAAGTCTGTTGACAGGATGCAAATTAGCACTTCTAACTACATGTAGAGACAACTGATTGGCGTGTGCTGTGCAAGTATTAAAGTGTGGCAGATTTTGTTAATCAGCCACCTGACCACCAACTATAGTAAAGAAAACAGGTGTCACTAACATTGAATAAACAGGTGTTCACAGTCACACTTTAGATAAACAAAGACAAGTCTGTATATGAAAATGACAGATTAGGACGGGTCTACAATGGCTTATCTTATTTGTTTTCTGATTAGCTTGAAAATTTTGAATCAATTAAAGAGACAACTCAATACATCATTGTCTAGTTTGATCTTCTGGTAACAAATTGATGTGCAATTTCACTCTTTAATTAGCTTACATACAAGGTCTGTTACAAATATCCTAGCAGATAAAAGGCAAGGGCAAGTTACCAATAATACCAATATCATCTTGACATTATTAAATTTAAAGCAATATTTGATGAAATTCTAGCAGCCATGGGGAATCAATCTGAATATGACAAAATTATTTCCTTCTTCTGTTTTTATACATTAAAACTAAATATCGTTTATACTGAGATGTATTATAACAGCTGCATTTTGATAAAAATTGATTAATTGTACCAAGGAGGTTTTCCTTGGTCATATAAAATAGGTTTAGAAGTATTACTCTAACCACAACTTCAAGATCATATTCCTTTCCTTGGTGAAAATATCTTAAAAATGGATTTTACATTGGGGTTTGTCACAATCTGATAAGACCACACTTAACCACCAACAGAAAGAATAGGTAGTACATGAAAGCAGAACCTGTATTACAGTACTTTAGCAGCTGGCCATGAAAATCATACAACCAGGTGAGGACAAAATTGTCCTTTCACAGGAACTTGCAAATTGGAACCAGACTAAACTTACAGGTGAATGATGAGTTAGATAATGGAACTATCAATTATATGTGACTGTTACTGTACATGGCTGCTGCTATTGGACAGAATGACTCAAAGTTAAACTTTCGATGCAAAAACACAGCTTAATATTAAACTATGAGGGAAGATGTCTACTAGATGACTGTATCTCAACAATACCTGGATGGTGCCAAGCTGCTTCTGAAATTCAGAAATGTAGAAGAAGAGCTTTGGATCTGAGCTACACATAACCCCTCCCATATGATCATGGTGTCCTCCAAGGTATTTGGTCCTAGAGATGAAAAATGAAAGGAATGACTCGTCAAAATTTCCCAAATTGGAAACTTTAATATTATAATAGCCAATTGAAAATGGTTGTCAAGCAGCTACCAATGGGTATCATGGGAACAAGCATAAAACCCTTCCTGCTCATGAAAAGAGCCTGGTGTGTTAAGGTAACCGCCACCAGCCCCCACTCTCCCAAGACAAAGAACATCCCCCTCTAAAACAAATAGCTATTCTAAAACCTCCAATATTTAAACTTCTGACTATACGATGCTCACGATTACCACAGAAACTCTTGTATTGTATAGTGTACTATGCCTCATCACACAGTGAACTACTTATAAAACCACAACTGATCAAAATATGGCTTGTGCACTTTCCAAACAGAACAGAGACAAGTACGGAATCATTCGTACACGATATGGCAATAATAGCTGTAAATAACCTTTGACCCACACAAAGAGCAACAACAATTGATAACTCACTTAGGGGTATGTATGTGTCATATAAGACATTTCACCATTTGAAAAGTAGGGAACCATTCGTACATGTGGCAATAATTGCTGTAAATAACCTTTGACCCACACAATAATGCAACAACAATTGATGACTCACTCAGGGGTATGTATGTGTCAAATTTCACCATTTGAAGCTGAACTTATTGACTTAGCTTGTTTACAAGGCACATTCAGATTTTGACAAATTTTCAACGTGAAATGACCTTGAGTCTTTGACCTCTTGCAAAACTAATGGACTGTTAGCACTCATTAAGGGGAACCTAAAACCCAAATATGATATTCATCAGCTTACCATGCTTGTTATTAAATAACTTAAAAAGGATTTGATATATTTATATATGATTAGTAGAGCCTATCCACTAATATAGTCGGATCGTCATAGATACAACACAGAATCAATCCACACAGTGACTATAACTTACGTGCTGTGAACAACAATGTCAATACCATGCCTTAATGTCTGCACATTGTATGGACTTGCAAATGTCGAATCCACCATGGATATAGCATTTGGAACAGACTTTGTGAGGACAGCAAACGCATCAAGGTCCAGAACGCCAAGGGTGGGATTGGTTGGTGTTTCACCGTAAAACAGCTAGGAGTAAATATGTTAAAGCATGAAGCTTATCTTATTCCATGATAAGGAGAATGCTAATGGCAACATTGTGTTACTTATTAATAGTGTAACTAGACTAAATATGGTAGAGATGTTATACCCAGGTGACTAGCTGTTCAACAAACACACCTTTAAAGCAACAGTCACAACAGAACAATATTTATTTCAAACTGTTTTGGTTTGAGTTTAACATTAATCCAAATCAATTGTAGCTTGATCTGAACAAACCAGTGTAAGTTTACATAACACCATGTTCCCTTTATAACTTGTCAGTTTGACAACTTTTACAACTAAACTACCCTAAAATATGACAAGTATCATCTGCTATTCTCAAAGCTGACAGGGCTAAAATTTCTCAGTGTTGTCAGCAAAGGGCATTCTCTAATGCAGTACAGGTTTTCCATGTACCTAAGTGTCACATTATGCATTTGTGAGAGCTAATTAGCTCAAACATTATGAAACAGTCAGCTCATTATACAAAAGATTAATCCAACTAGTGTGTATTAATATTTCTGAGCAAACAAATCCTACCTAATGTTCTTAGTTGTTGCAACCCTCGATTGAACATTGAAATATCACCCAGTGATAAAAACAAAATTTTACTCCACAACATACAGTATCAATCACACTAATGCTTATTTACGAAGGTATAAAATAAAACTAATTCTGTTTACCTTCGTATTTGGCTTGATAGCCTTCCTATATTCCTCTATTTCACAAGCTGGTACAAAGGTACTCTCAATGCCATATCTACCAGCCATATGTTTGAAGAATGTAAACACTCCAACATAGACAGGGTCTGGCACGATCTAGATAAAAACACAGATATTCATTTAAGATGAAACTAAGATAAAAATTGATCATAAGATACAAGTAATAGTAAGTCCACCCAAAAAAAGTTTAAAAAAAAAATTGAAGAAGATACTTTCCTGAGGACAATTTCTCTTCACCAGCTTGTAACCATTTCAATGACAAAATATGCCATATGTCTTTACAGCAGAGAAAGGCAGCTGTGGTCTGGGTGGGTGGTGACTGAAAAGTTGCTATGAAATATATTTTAAATTCTTACGTTACTTTAGAAAATAAGAGCTTCAGCTATAAAAGCACTGTTTCCTCAATCTGTAAGGCAGGCATCAAAATCCTTTTTACTGCAAAATACACAGAGTGAAACAGGGATTAATGCCTTCATGGGACATGGATATTCATACAACTAAGTTTATTAACTCTAATATAAAAAGAAATCTTGACCAAATATAAATTAAACAAAGGAAAGCCACATAAGAGTGGAAACACTATATCCAGTGATGGTAATTTGACCCAACTAGATTGGATTCTAAGACTGTAAACAACAAAATATAAATCAAGAAAAGAACCTACACAACAGTTTTAACTGAGGGATATGAAGAGAGCAACGATGACAACAGGCTTCACCATGTATATCACAGCTACTATATACTTTAGAGTACCTATAGCAATCATGTTGCAGATTTTCAAAAGGCCCATGTAATAATTGAGCATATAGAGATTTGACAAGTTTGCGAGTTTGAAAAGTGAAACATTCTTACAATCAAAATATGAAACAAGCTACACTAGTGTTGTTGCTGGTTACAATGGACTGGTTACAATGTTAGTTAAAAGTATGTAATAATGTGAACATTTTGAAAGGCTATCATCATAGATGTACTCTTGGAAAGTACTTTCATACTATGATGGGTTAATGAATCCCCAGACTAGCACTGACTGGTTTAATGGTCAGGTTTTAATAGTCATACTATCTATAATCTGACTTGTACCTTATCAAAAAAAATAATGGTGGAAAATTGTGAAAAGAAGTGATTATCCCTGGAAAGCCCAGGGATTTCAAGGTGAAAATTTGTGATTTGACACATATTTGCCTGTTACCCTTTCAACCTTTGTCACACATTACCACAGGTTAAGTCTGGGAACAAAAAGTGGAATCCCATGGGATTCCACTTTTGTACCCCCTGGTTGCAACATGACACCGGAATCTGTGACTACCTGTGGCAAGAACTACAATGTGTGAACAAAACAAGGGGTTTTTCTGACTTAGAATTTTCTAAGTGGTCTTTGTAATATATTATATATTTTTTAGCTTGGATTGCCTCAGTTTGCCACAGATAGAAACACCCTTTTTCACATGTTTTTGGCACACATGAAGACATGTGATTTGACCGAGTAAGATACTAGTTACAAAAACACAGGTTTTCCAGGAATGTTCATGTGTGTGTTCTTGTTGTGGTTGCCTGTGATCATCTATGTACGATTATATGGTAGTTGTGCTTCACTTCTATAGCATGCTGGTCATGTATCCTATTCTTAAAGGGTGTGAAGACTCGCGCACAAAGAAACGTCTCATGCTGGTAATCTGACCTAGTTTCGAATGAGGTGTAACAGAAGTATTAGACACCACCATCGATCCCAGAAAATACACACACAGCTTGCTACCGTCGGTATTTAGACACTAGTGTACAGTCAGTACATACAGCTGCGGTCAATACCCGCAGCACAGTGTACAAACGATACAGCGATGGACATCTCAGGTCCAGCTAAAGATAACAAGGTATCACGTTTCATTACTGTCTGCATTTTGTAGCGACAAGCAGAAAAGTTCACTTGCAAGCAACGGAAAGTTAACTTTTTCAGAGAGTGGCACACGGTTTGGGGCAATGCCTTTAATGGTACTGCACAGTGTTAAGGCAGCAAGTGAAACACAAGATAGAAAGCAGTCCAGCAAAGATTGCTCTTTATCATGTCAAGCAAAATGATTTCTCAAATAATGGTCTGTTACAGTATAATATTCTTTTACCACATGGTCTCCAGACTTCAAGATGGCAAGGAATGTTGTAGTGAGTGCTGACATGCCAGATGAAAACAGTGTAGCGCCCTCACCTCCTTCAAGGTTATTGATGACATGTGCCGCAGCTTCTGTTGAATGACTTCCCAAGCGATGGTAGATGTAACCATTCTGTAGAGACAATAAATGTGATAAACAGTGAGCATTGTAGTTATCCTGCAGGGAATATGAAACATACAGGCCTACATACTGTATATGTAAAATAGTCTGTTATTGTTAAACTGATTCTACATATACGTAAAACAGTCTGTTACTGTTAAAATTATTCTACAGGGATATTATTAAAAAAGAGTATGTACATCTAAATAATGTAAACCACTATACAATATATGTACCAAACATCCCATTTCTGCAACGAGAACATGTACTGTATGCATGGTCCTGCCAGCAAACTAAAGTTTATGACATTTTTCAAACATATTTATGGTAAACAAATTAAATTAAGCAGTAAGTTATAATCATGGTTATCAGGCATTCAGCAGGAATAGTAAAACTACATGACCAATATATTATACTTTACTGGGTCAGCAAATTGTTTAGTGTTGAAGGGGAAACAACCAAGACATTTGAAAGTGTTGCTTGAGTTTATCTAGTGAGAATTCAGTGAAACATCTGATCATAGTAATTAATAGGTAACTTTTCCAGGTATAAACACAAACAGAGCTGTTTCAAGCCCTCCAAAATGCTAGGGTGTACCCACTCCCGCTGAAGCTATAGATATACAAACAGCTACTTTAAGTAGATCCCATGGCATTTACTTTCACTGAGAAATGTTAACTTAGTTGTAAAAGTTAACACTTCTCCTTATCAGGGAATGATTCAGAAGGTTCACAACTCACAGGAGCAACTTTTAAACCTGACTAATTGGAGCCTAGACTGATGATCTTTAAACGTCTGTATTTTGTCAACTGAACTTACTACAACACAATCACCATATAACTCTGCTTTCTTGAACTGATGCGTTGCTGAGACACTTATAGAGGGTATCACTGGCATACAGTTTTCTTGGCCCATTAAACGCGGCTGAGAGGAAACCATCACTGTCTCCATTTTGACATCATTAGGATAGTCTCGGACTTCCTCCATCTTCCTAGTAAATAACTCATTCACTGGGAATGTAGTGTCGACTCTCAGCGGTCTCGTTGAGTCAGCCATGTTAATCTGGTGGAAATAGGTAAAACAAGAACATGCCAATTGGTTTGTGGTTCCTTGTAGTATACGCCCTTACCGAAATCCCAGATCTGGGCCAGATATAAAAATCCAGATCTGGCCCAGATCTGGAATTTCAATCTGGGCCAGATCTGCTCCAGATCTGGAATTTATATCTGG